>UELU01144961.1:7166-41085 GCA_900490025.1 Megastigmus dorsalis
GCGTTCTCGGCGGAAACGGGTTAACATACTTATATCCATATACATTCAATTAGTAATAGTTATTTACGATACAAGTGTTCAAATTAAACGCCGTGCTTTGAAGGACCATTTAGGCCACTTGTATCGTACAATATTTTATAGCGCTGACTAGCATAAATCCGATGTCACGCCTATCCGTGTCATAAGCAGTCCAATATTGCACCGTGAAGTTAGCGCCCGAGTATAGCGAGCACACATTGGAATCTGACTCATTCATATGAAAATATTTTCACTTTTCTAGCATTTAAGTGGTCACGGTTTTAACGGGTTATAGTACTTTAAGCTTTTTAAATATAATATTAAACTTGCAATACAAAAAAAAAACTAAAAAATCTAAAAACCAAAAATTTATTTTCTAAAATAAAACAAAAGAAAATGGATGACTCTCAAAAGTTATTTTTCCGCCGTCATCTCACAAAAAAACGAATAAAATAAATTTTGAAATTTGAAAATCGGTTTATCCGTTCTCGAGATACAGAAGAATATAAACACGCAGACTCGCTTTCACTGGACACGAAAAACAAATTTCTCAAAAATAGACTATTTTTTTTCTAACGATCTTTTAAAAAAATATTTTCCTATCAATACGAAGCTCCCTTTTACAGAAAACAAAAGCGAAGAAAAGGATATATCGAAACGCGAAGCAATCTTTACCAACACCAAAAAACTTACGAGTATAAAGAACTTACGCCGTCAACTATATAATGTAAGTAGATGAAGCCAAGTACTGGAAGACCTCATCTTTAATCTTTCATCTCAATTCATTTATTAAATTTATTAGATTTTATATACCTGAACTACTTATATTAGATATCTTTTTATGATTTATAAAAATTTGAATTGAGGAATATATTGCTCTAAAAAACGCCTTGTAATAGCAGTATTTGAATTTAATGTATTCAATATAAATGGTACCAAGCACTAGAATCTAAAAAGGGAGTAACGATAACAAATAATAAGAAGTAGAACATTCGACTAGGGAGGATGATAACGAAGCACCGTTAGCCCGCGAAAATTGCTTACTGTCCTCGTTTCTTGGAGGCTTCTCTTGCTTTGATGAAAAGCGAACTTTGAAGAAACACTGCGTGTGTTTTTTTACTTCTCCCCAAAGATCAATACGAAGCTCTTAAATGGTTTCTTCAAACGAATGGTATCGCAAGCGCGCGCAATGTCTTTGAGAAAATTTTATTGTCAGACTTTTTTAAAATAGCTCACTTATATTCAGCTGCTTACAAAAGGCTCTATTGTTCGAATGAAAATTCCTTTTATATTGCGTAAATAACTCTCGAGGTAGTTATTCGAAAAACAAGTGCCTAAATTTGAATATGAAATTTGTTTCAAGCAGTAGTTTTTAAGAAACATATTTACCACAGTGTTTGTGCTACTTTAAATTCATACAGGTTTAAACAATGATGTACATGAATTAAGAGAAATTCAATAATAAAATAAAATGGCAGAATTTATAAAACTGCAGCGAAATATTGAAAAGCATTATTAATTCTGAGAATCTCTTAAAGGATAAATATAAATGTTAATAAATAAAATATCTGCAAAGCACCCTTATATATCGACTAAAGCTTATTTAAAAAATCATTTCAACATAAATTATACATACACTTTGAAATCATAATACGGTCATAGAAACTCACGGATAAATATCATTATAGCATAATGCCAGTAGTCTTTAAAAAAAATCCCATGTCACAGGAATATTTGCGTTTGATGCGCAACGCAAGAGAAATCGTTCAAAATACCCTTTGATTTATCATTTGATTTAACTCAGAGCTATGGACTCTACAATCTGGTTGTGAAGAGTAGTTAATTCAGGAGCTTTATACGTGTGCGAGAGAGAGCGGCAAGTGTACCGTGAAAGGTTGCCTGGTTAAAAGGATTAAATAGGCTACTGGAATCTACCATGAAGTGCGCCCACTTGACAACTCTTGAAAATGCTTGTGTGTACCTCCCCCCCGTTTCATCATAGGATCATTGTTTTCCACATAGTCATCAACCCACGTAATCGCGATCCCCTTTTTACGGCTTCAACTGAGATATATTTTATCACACGGTCGTGAGCCACTCGATTCTTTGCATATTTATGAAATGCTGCCTGATCAAAGAAAGCGTACACCGAGCTTAGACCATTAAGAAGAAAAATAATCCGAAAATGTATAAAAGTGAATTATTATATATACCCATATCGCGAAATAAAAGTGTCCTCGGTTGCACACTGCATAAAGAGTTTGGCGAAAGAAATGTTATTCCCATAAAAAAGGGTCTTTAATACTTTAACTTTTTTAAAAATGACTCCTCGAATTTTCGATTTACGAACTGTAATGAAACGCCGCACGCACGGACGAAATCTGCAAAAATATTCCATTCCAAGTCGAAAAGTCACGCGATTTCAGCCCTCCCCCCCTCCCCCCCCCTGCCCCTCAAGAAAGTTTTTATCTCCCTTATTCTTCGGAAAGGAAGCACACAGCGAAAGCGCACAATTAATATCCTCGCGCGAAAATTCTTCAATTCACGAAATTCGGGCCAATTGACCGCAACTTCCTCGCGTCATAAAAAACTACAGCAGTTCCGCGAAGCTCCGACAATAGTCCCTTTTAGAGCCCGGCATCGCTCAATTAAAGTCAGACTTTTGCAAGACAGCAGTATAAGACTCTCTCACTCTCTCTCTCACCCTCACTTCGGCCGAGGACATTATCTAACTTCCAGGAGCGCAGAAAGTGCCTTTTCGACCTCCCCACCACTTTGCCTACTTCGTTTCTCCCTTATTTTATCACTCCACCCACCCGTTACCTTTCTCTCTCTCTCTCTCTCTCTCTCTCTCTCTCTCTCTTTCTCTTTCGTTCTCTCCTCCTATACGCCGTTCTCACCCCCTTTTCATTCGGTGACTTAGGCCAGGCAAAACAATAAAAACGCGACGCTAGGAATAAATGCATTCGCCCCATTGTGAAAATCGTGCGAAATGGGCCGCGCGCGCCTCCTTCCGCTCGCCCGGACGAAGGGGATGTATGCGCCGATGCGATAAAGTCTCTCTCTTCTCTTTCTGCCGGGTTCGCGCGGAGTTTACCGTGTAGCGGCCAGCCAGTGCTATAGAGTTATAAATTAATACAGATTACTGCGCGCCGCCGCAGCCGCCGCCGCCGCCACTTTCCGCTTTTGCGATCCGCGAAGTCGTTACATTCGGCGAGTGTATACACACAATTGCATTTTCTTTTTCTTTTTCTTTTTTAAATATATATGGCTTTGTTAAGACGGCGCGCGGCTTGCGGCTTTGTCGTTACCCGGGCACTCTTATTCCACTCTTTTTGTTGACGGACAGACGATATTGTTGAGTCGCGGCTGCTACGCTGCATTATTGCTGCTACGAAACATCAAGAGCTTATTTTACAATGGGATTTAAAATTATATATTTAAAAAGCAATAATTTATACCTGCAGCTAAAGGGTATTCTTTGTTATCACTTTTATTTTTCTCCTTGCGCTTTAAATCCAATTAGTTACGCATACGTATTATTCAATCTCATAATAGTATGTTAATTGAACTATTTAATATTGTTTACATATTTTGTTGAATTACTTTTTACTTGATTTATACATGTTCTTTTCCATTCATATCAAGTTAAACATCTTAGAAATATTTTGTGGCAGAAAAGCAATAACAGTTTCCACATGAAAAGAAGTTACAAATATCATATGCTTTCCTCAAAAGTTAAATAGAAAGAAACTTTAGAAAATACTGGTTTATCAAAAGAAAATTATATGTAGTCTGAGAGAAAAAAAGCGTTCTCATATCTGCTTTACATTTATTGTCAATTCTGAAAACTCGCTCATTCGAACCAAATTAATTTTACCGCCCCTTATCTCACTTATCTTTCGTTTACTAAAGATTATTCGTGCATATATTATCAGCAGTAATTAAAATCTCTAAAGCAACTCGCACTCTATTTACGTTGCTAAGCTTAAACGAAGAACCGAGCACTAAGTAACTAATTTTCAACCATTCAGTATATACGGATTAATTATCCTTTTTTTTTGTTTGGAATAGGGCAGAAAGCTTGTTTCAATTATTCTATTTGTTTTAAAGTAGAGTGTTCATGAATGTCTAAGTATAGGTTACGAGTTACGGATATATTAAGAAGACCTTTCTTGCCTTTCGTACAGCGATTTAACATTCGTTCCAGGATCGTAAATTGAATATCGCCCAGCAGAAAAAAGCGGAAAAATATTTAAGAGCTCTTTCTCTCTCTCTCTCTCTCTCTCTTTCGTTCCGTCTCTGTTTCCCTTTGAGAACACAAATACGGCCTTTCAACAAGTCATCCTATCAACAACATATTTTATTCAATTAAATACTTTTTCTACTCTGATGCATTGCATTATTCGTCCACGGAATTCGTGCATAAGAAATTTATATTAAAACATTCACACATGCCCTTGCCGGCAAGCTACTTTTGACCGCAAACAACACGCTTTAATTATACAGATGTTTAAATGAATAATTAAAGTTAATCCCGATTAAAAAGGCGCAAATTTTATAAATCCCAGTTATATATATACAGAAAAGTGGCTGGCACAGCTGTCGCATGCGCAACCCCTTCGATTTCTAACACAATAATCCAAAAGCGAATGTTTTCGCTCTCAAATTACACAGAAGACACACAGAGCGGCTAAAATGCAGGAATGGCAGTAATGATATCGAGGAAACGCGGCGGGGTATAGTGATTAATCCATCCTGAGCGTCATCGTCGCAGCTCGACAAACAATATCTCCATCGCATATAAGGATCAGCGCGAAGCAAAGAAAAATAACGATAGGAGCAGGGGCTCGCGGTATAACGATTTCGTTCGCTCGGCCCTCGTCGATTTATCGCAGCGCTCACTTGTCGTACACGATTCGTCATGCGCGACGCTCGCGCTATATGGCCTTTATCAGACAGTCCTCGCACCCCGAACTATACGAAACACTGCGAGCATATATATATATATAGAGGGAACGCGAGAACGCGGGAGAATAATCGTGTCTTGTCTCTCGAATTGCAATCGCCATGCCGTAAGCGTCGGCCATTTTTCAGCCGCTCGGGACATCTACTTTTCCCCTGGAAACAATGTACTATTACTAATGCAAAGGGAAAGGGCCGAGAGAAAGAGAGAGAGAAAGCTCAGGCGCGCGAAGCACAGCTCCGCGTGGCTCCAACGACACCCAGGAGAAAGCATACCACCTCTACTTCTCTCTCTCTCGCTCTCGCTCTCTCCCTGGCTGGAGCTGTAGTTACGATTTAATGGAGATCCGACTGCGTGATAATGGTATCATTTATCGCGCCGGCATTGTCCTCTGTGGACGGTGGCACAGCAGAGAGAGAGAGAGAGAGAGAGAGAGAGAGAGAGAGAGAGAGAGAAAAACATGCCTTAACGCCAGCTCTAATACTCTTACTCTTTTTTTACCTGTACGCAAGCAGCGACCTTTGCTATGGTCAGCTCTTTTGCACTCGCGCGCTCGTAAATGTGGACTAATGGATTTTGTCTATGGAGAACGCGGAGACCTCGTGTGCTTGAATACTTTATGCGATTATGACAAGGGGATTGGACTGATGGTGAGTCTTTTGAAATCTAACGTGCGGAACGGGGGGGGGGGGGATGCTGCAGCGTCTGCTGGACGAGATGTACAGACGAGAGAAGTACATGAGTTTTTGTTGGAGGAAGGTAAAGGTACTTTTCGTTTTCAAAGACTTTTAGGAATTTGGGACTGATGAGGATGTTTATTTTAGCATTAACATATGTAACGTTTTGAATGGTATATATATATATATTATGTTGTTTCTGTGAATTGAAGATGGATGGTCTTTTATTGTGTATTGTTACATGAAATCATTGTAATTGACGAAAAGGAAGTTATTGATTCACTACGAGAACATACTTTTGAAGAGCTTTTCATTATTCATTGGTAATAAATTCGCGATAATGACTACTTGGGAATCATTTCGTTGCTATTACGAGTGATTCATTGGTATTGGAGTTCCTTAATTTTGTATGGAATTACATGTTTATATTATACTTATAATTCTCAAATGGTAAAGCGTTGGTAATGATATGTTTAAAAGTAAAAAAATATACGATTTTGCAAAATATAATGCAGGAAACCCCCGGGAATAATCAGTTTTTCAAATTATAATTTTTGTCTCTTTGATATTTAAAGCATTAATTGCACGTGTAGTATTAAACTTTATAAAATAATAATGTTTAAAGACTTTGGAAAAGTCGAATTATTTTCATTTTCGCGGATTTTACCCTCGATTCGATAAATCGTGAAGTAATGCAAACATGTTTAAAAAGTGTTGCTTGTTAATTTAACGATTAAAAGCATATAGATTACGATTTTACATCGGATAAACAGGATCGATATACACACAAAAATTCGCATTAAAATAAATCACATGATTTTACGGACTTTGTACGTAACATGGTAAAATTATAAAGAAGACATAATAATCCGATATATTACATTCGTATGTATAGGTCAAATATAAAATGAAACACTACCCAAAATTGATCTCACAGTTTCCTGTACAAATTACTGTCCATATTAACAATTGCAGAAATAAAATTACTTTTACTGCCCTGATCTCGATAGCGAGTCTTTCAAACACTCATACACTCGAAAGCATCTTTTAGCAGAAAATCTTAAAATAACATTATAAAAAAGGAAGGGAAAACGCTCGCTTATCGCAGCCGAAATTGCCACTAAAGTTCCGCGCCCCAACCAATCCTGTTAACGCCCCTCTTTTTCTCTCACCACATCACCTTAAAAAAAAAAAAAAAAAAAAAAACAAGAACAAGAAGAACAAGAACAAGAACAAGAGCATAGCAGAGAGAAAACCCCACCTATCTAGAAGCAGCCAGAAATCTGATCCCCCACGAGTGCTCTAAACACGACAATTTGCCGCGTCTCTCGCTCGCGCGCGCTTAGGGATGGCTTGGCTCCCTCTTCTTCTCTCGTTCTCTCCCTCTCTTGAACACATACACGGCTTATACACAGCTCTGCGAGATAAGCGAAGAGACAACGGCTGGATGGGCGTCGCTACAGTGGAGCGCCCAGGGCTGCCTGCCAGCGTTTTAGCTACAAAACGATCGCTGCCGTCGCACCGCGCAAGAGATACAACACAGCCTATCGATATCGCATTGAGGCGGCCAAGAAGAGGCTTTAGGAGCGATGGCGCGAAAACGACTGGTGTGTACGTGCAGTATATATGCGGGATGTAAGAAAAAAAAGAAGAAAAAAGAGAGGTTGGGAGGTGTAGACGTCGAGAGAGAGAGAGAGAGAGAGAGAGATGTGACGTCATCGGTGATCGTCGAGCGGCTATTCGCGCCAAAACGGAAGGAGAGAAAAGCAAGCACCCCCGGGACCATAAACAACACCGGCACAGACGCTTTTCTAACCGTTCGCCTGATTCTTTTGGAATTTCGCATCTCCTTCGCGCGTGTATTTGTATGTAGCACGGTTGGTCGTTTTTTTTTCTTCTTCGTTCGTTGCAGTGTACCAAGCCAGTGTGTGTAAGAGGAGAGAGAGAGAGAGAGAGGGAGGGGGGGGGGGGGAGAAAGGGAAAGACGCGGTGCGAGACGCAGCCGAACGGAAGTAACGAATTCATGAGTGGACGGGATTTATCGCTCTGCATTTACATACAAGCAGAGAGAGAGAGAGAGAGAGAGAGAGGGGCAGAGAGGCGACGGAGTAGAGGAGCGCGCGCAATGCGAGATATGAAGCGAAAAGTAGAAATGGCGAATTTTCGGCTGGATGCGGTCCTTGGGTGTTATTCGGTGAGAAAGCCAACGGGTTATCTGAGCAGTTCTGCTGACTTTCCCTATTTGAACCAGATCATCTTTGATAGAATATTTGTATAAAACACCTTCTTTCATTCTAATGTTTACGTTGAAAGGATTTAATTTTTAGACTTCTTTTTTTTCTTTAAAGGAGAAATCTGCTCATGTTTTTGTAATAAAAACAAACTTGAATAAAATCTTTAACATTACAAACGCAAAAAATCTCACAAGAGAGTTATTAAAAAGGTACCCTGGATTAAATCGAACGTATTACTGTACTCGGCATGCATCTACTTCCAAATAATTCATATGGCGTGAATTTTCTATTTTCATGTTAATCTTTCTGGCTGTAAGTTGTAAACAACTGTAAGCGTTTCATCCGTCTTCTTTAGAGAGCCACTTTCGAAGATTTAATATCAGATCAATTAATACATAGATGTTACAGCGAAGAAAGTAGGTACAGAGATGATTAAAATTTATCTTTAAATTACGCATGAATTTATAGCTTCGCCAAGCTAACAATGAATATGAAATCGGAAAACTGTAAGCTGCACGAGAACGTAATTCAAGCATAATCTAATTACCAGAGTCGTCATTTTTTTAATTCACCTTTTACGAAAACTTAATTATCACGTCGATAAAGGCGACTTTTGTCGCGAAATTAATATATTAAATTAGCAGGAATGCTAAAACACAATTAAAAAGTTCAAAGTATATAGGTTATTTTCCATTGGCAATTTGCAAAATTACAATACCGCGATGTATATACATTTTTTTTCTCATACTCACGGCCATCTTTTAGCAATTTTCATAAGTAGCCGTAATATACGAAATTATAACGAGAATTCGAAACACGCTGCTACATTAATTGTTTTCATAATTTCGCCCGGGCGTTAAGTGAAATGTGCTTCGTTCAAGTGCTTTTCACGTGATTCAAATTACAACGAACTTTAGAAAGTCATAATGAAAGCTCATTTTAACACCTGATTTTCGAGAGAGAGAGAGAGAGAGAGAGAGCAGAACGGCCAGTATACCGCGCAGAGCGAGCGAGCGAGCGAGCAAGCGGCGAGGAAGGGAGAGAGAGGGAGAGAGTGAGAGAGAGCTGAGCGGAGAGAAACGAGAGCCGAGAGAGAGAAAACGGGAGAACTTCAGCTCGCGTCCCGGCCACATACTGCTATACACACGTGTACACGCATTCGCTGTATATATATATATGAAGCATAAGCGCAAAACCGTCGTGGCGCGGCGGCCGCGGTCTATATTCTCGCTTTTCTATATCAAGGGCTCATACATTGAATACGAGTGAAAATGACGGTTTACGGGGTAGAACCGTCTGCGCTGCTGTGCGCGCCACTGTAATAATACACTTTCGTCTAGCGGACGATCTGTAATCAGACCTGGCTAAAACGTAATATTTGTTGTGAAAATATACACGAGTTCTTACAACGGTTGTGACATGTAAACTAGATTTATGACATTTTCTCGAAAATGACGCAACTCACCGTTCCTAATACGCTTGTCTATTGTAATCTTTTTGAAAGGTACAACGTCATACATATATGCTCAAAGTGAATAAAGAAAATATTATCGTTGAAACAGTAATTCCTTTGAAATTGCGAAGAAAAAGTAAAATAATTGACGCTTATACCAATTATTCATTTCAGAATATTTATTAATTCTTTTTTAATTTCTGGAATTTTATTTCATTTTCTATCGCTAACAAGCGCAAAAAGTTTTATCCAGCATTTTATCCAGAAAACATATTTTGTTACCTAAACAATGGTAAAACTTTTATTCGTTTTCCATAGTGGGAAGCCATCAGTGCGTAGCAGCCTTTGTGCGACATAAATATTTTTCATCTATAACTCGATACACTTCGAACCTCAAGGCACATACATTGTACTACGTAACTAGAAGCTGTGGCGATACTTTTTCGTAATCATTTCAAAAAGTATACGTTGTATCCTTATTCCGAAACCATATACGGTTGCGTAAAAACCCGTAACAATCAGCATGCTTTGTATTACTTATCGAGCAGCGGTATATAAATCGATGATGAAAATTCAGTGCGGCCCTCGGTGCGTCCGGTACGCGTGCGACAACGCCCCACGACATAATAATTACGGAAGGAAATGTGGAGCTCACGCTCGCGCATACAGCACGACGCAGTCCTTTAAAGCCGCGCGCGGCTTGTCCCCGACGCACTTCTCGCAGGATTTCCGTAAACAACAGCCCGCGGCCGAGGGAAAAACTTATTGCTCTCCCTCGGCCGCACGGAATTTTCAGTTTTTATTTACCGACAAAGTTTTCGCGCACAGCAGCGGCAGCAGCACCAGACGTCCCTTGCGAGAATAGAGACAGAGAGAGAAGGAGAGTCTCGCCCGGAAAATGTGTATATATAGAGAACACGGTGAGGGAGCCTGCCGCGCCGCGAGTATGTATATTCGTACCTGTCCGCTACAAAACCACCCAGACATTCTTATATACTTACAGAATATTTCCGCGCTCGCGCGCCTCGTGAAGTCTGCCCGCACCCCCGCCTTGCACGCCGAATAAATCTCTCAAGTTTATGCGCCAAATGTTTATATGGTAAATCGTTTGCAAAAAATTTTCGCCGCTCTACCGTCGCCCACCATCGCGGAATTCCGTAGAGAGCCAACCTCGGTGTTCGTCTAATTTTTTACGCCCGTTCTGAGCTATTGTCTCTTTCGGATTTAATTAAATGTAACAAAGCTCTTTATTCATTTCTATATGTTTTAGCGCTGCGAAATTTTTATGAAATCGGTATTTATATATATTTAGCGCTTGAGCACGCCAAACACAGCTGATGCAATTTTATATTTAATTACCCAGGATAGGCAAAACTTTTGTGTATTAGCTGATTGATATACACGATAAAAACATTATTTGAGCAAAGAGCGAGGAAAGGTGCTTTTGAGCTAAAAAGCATTTCCCATTAGCACTTTACCTTTTAATCAACTTTCCTAAGGATTTAATTAAGGATTTTTTATAACACTTCAAACGCGTTATTGTTTTCTAAATCAGGAAAAAATTGTAGTTGATTATCCATAATCAAAAGTAAAACATGTTTTTGTATTATCAAAAAATCCGATTAGTATACAGTTTAAAAGTATTTACATATAGGTACATATGTGTGTTAATTTAAATGGTCCACAATATCAAATTGAAAATGTACATTCTTTAAAACAGATTTTCCAAAATTATTATTAAAGTCTTTCAAATCACGTAATTTCCGGGGTAAAAGCAGTTATTATATTAAAACCTTTAATTAGTACTTTTACTGAAATAAAAGACACACTGGTAATTAAATTAAATTAAATGTGTGTACAACTCTGCAAAACACATTCGCCGAACAAACAGCATATCGTTCCCAGCATTCACTCCGACAGTTTTAACAAATAAAGGGCGCGGTATTTTTTATTTGTTATCCCGCGTAGTTAAACGGGCAATTCGCGTAGTTAAACGGGAAAAAAATAATTCAAAGGAACGCCTCGCAACGAAAAAACGATCCAATTAACCAAGCGAATTTTCGACTCAAAGGAGCTTCCGCGCGCGACGCCCAGTCCAAGTCCTCTCGATTAATTGAGCACCGCAGCGAATTTGGGCGAAAAGCGCGGTATTAACGTATATATAACGCGTACAGCGTGCCACAATTATCCTAAGCAGTCTTCTACCGCCTTGCGCCGCGTGGCTATATGACTCCTCGCGAGTGCGCTGACCCCCTTTTAAAGTAGCGGCGCTAGCTGCTGCGAATACTTCCGCTCGCCTTTTCGCTGAACGATTTCTCTTGAATTTAATACTTGGCTGAAAATCAAGCTCTAGTTCGCGAGTAAGAGAGAGAGAGAGAAAGAGAGCTGCGAATCCTTCGCGCAGCAGATTCCGGGCGAGCGGCTCCGCGGCGGAAGAAAGAGGCCACGGGGATAGATCTTAGGGGGGCTTATCTCGAAATTACTATGCGGGACTGCGCTCGCAGTAGTTCCCTTCCACGTATATATATATATATAAGTGCCGCACGCGCGAGCGTTTCCACACAGAGAAAGAGAGACTTTGCCGAGTTTAAGTTGCTCTCTCTCTCCCTCTCTCTCTCTAAGTGCATAATTAATTTACATCTTGGGGATCTATTTATGTTTATCTAGCCGTGAGACAACATTACTATCCGGTTATTATAGCATTGCAGCACGGGGCCTGTACTTACTAAATGCATACACTTGGCTATGTGCGCGCACCTGCAGAATTATGGCTTACGCGTTTTCTTGGATTTGTCTTGGCGGTGGTGGTGGCGGTACGTGTGGCTGGGAAACTCTAAAGGTCATTCGGTCTCGCGCGAGCTGGTACTGCGTTTGCGAGAGTCGCAATAACGTTCGGATCTCTTGAGTACAGCTTCGAACGGGGGCTATTTGTCGCTGCCTGGAATATATGTGTATTTCAGCCCACCCGATTTCACGGCTTGCGCTTGCAGTGCGCAGCTTAGAATGTCGCTTTGTTCTTTCCCCGCGAGCTTATAAGGATATTGGATTCACGTATAATTATCAAGCCAGGGAGCTTAGGGGGAGGGGGGGAGGGGTGGAGGGAAATTGTTGAAGTAAAGAGGCAAAAAGCACTTGGCCTTTCGATGCTTCATGCTGCCAAATGATTCTTCAGATAAAGTGTATGACTCTGCGAAACTCGAATTCCTGCATTTTCAACAATTCTTGGAGCTAGCACTACCCTTTCGCTGCTTTTTTTTTTTTTAAATAAAAGATCAATGATGTATTGATTAATGGCTGTCGATGATATCATCAGAAATTAGTATATTACACGATCGCGTGTGCAATTATTGAATTTCAGCATATGCAAAGCCAATTTAAAAAAAATAACATACAACTGATTGTCGAATTCATTAATAATAATGTACCAATGTAATACACAGAGCGGCAATTAAAACAATGCCCGAAATGCCGGTGATCCTTGCAAAATCCAAATGTCCAAGAAATGGAAGGCGATATTAATTAATTAAAGGGAATTATTCGTCAGCGCGGGGCAGTAACGTTCGAATTTCGTAATTGATGGCTTTTGGCGTGTGGTGGTGGGGAAGCTCGTGGAGCGCAAAATCAATTCCATAAAATTCAATAATACACCAAAGAGAAGCTCGGACAGGAGCCGCGGCTACTTTTAATTAATATTTCGATATGACCGCTACGTCGAATATTATGCCTTTATTAAGGCGGCTATATGCCCTATAAAGTTCAAACTCATCTCTTTTCGATTTTCTCTATATGTATAGCATGGGAGCAGCAAGCCGTAGGAAAATGCACCATATAATGACTGCCTCGTTTCTCACCAGCGCGTTAATCGACCAGGCGCGCGGCGATATAATAAAAGATTGACATTGATCGATCTCATTACTTATTCGATAAGAGTGTCTTTCCGTGTTCCTCTTGTTTTTTTTTTTTCATCCAGTTCTCTCTTTCTCTCTCTCTCTCGTTGCCGAGGCCCCAAGCGCTTGCAGCGAATCGATGAAAGGAGTATAATTCTTTTCCGGAAGTAAGAGTCGCGCTCCCGAGTTTCCGCTCGCAGGCCCTTACAGGGTGGTTGAGAAGGGGAAAGGGGGCAGCGGCAGAGGGCTGGAAAGGATAGCATATATAAACTTTCCGATGGCGCACAAAACCGGAATCAGTCACCTCGGTCGGCGCGCGCCAACTAACTTCTCTCCTGGAGTTGCTGAGTCTATATAGGTGATACGAGGAGAGCTCTCGCTCTATCCTGGCAGCTTTGCGGAGAGAATCAACGTCGCCCGAAGCATTTTCGCGCTTATCGCGTGTTTATTTGGTCTACTTCGGGGCGAGGGTAAAGCTATCTTGTTATTATTTCCACTGCAGCGGGCGAGAGCAGTTTGGGAGAAATCATATAGATTATGCTGATTCGCGGTTGGAGCGCCTGTATACTTATGATTTTAAGTTGGACTACACTTCGATATCGCGCGCGCGGCGGCTTGCTAAGAGCAACAAATTTTATTGGAATTTCTGGGCCAAGCAGTGAGAATATTACTCCGCACACATTTTAGACGAGAGTCTCTTGTTACAAAACAAAGTACACGAGTATCTAGCTTACAAGAGTATACATGTGTATTATTCAATCACGATAATAACTCAAAGTAATTATACAATCTAAAATAAATTCACCTCTTGTACCAACTGCTCGTAGTACATCCATCGTAGATATACAGCCAGCAAAGGCTACCAGGGACGTTTCAATTTATCGGGGGTTACCCTTCGCACAGTCCTCAATTCCTTCGGAATATTTTAAGCGCTCTATTTTACGCAGCGTATAATCGGGACACCATATGGAGCTCTCGGCGGCTATCGAACCAGACGCTTCAACGGGACTAGCAATAAAAGAGTATAATAAAAGAGAGATAACGAGAGGATATTGAAAGATTCGCGTAATTTTATGCTGGAAAGATTGTGGCTCTACTGCAAAGATAGACTAATGAATACCTACTTAACTCAATGACAATCCTGGAAAGTGTACCTCGAAACTCGGATGAACTTTACCGCGAAGAGTAACCGTGGAACGACGTTAATGTGAATATCGACGTTGCTTCATTCAATTAAGACACTTGGGAATGTAGATCAGATATTTGAGCGATTCAAATATTGAACGCGGTTCTAGATGCCGGCGAATTTATTTATTTTTAAGAGTTAACTTTGGCTCCAACTATATGATATAGGTATATACAATAAAAATTCTATGCGAGCTATACGACACGGATTATAATTTAAACATTAATTGGAATTAATGAAAATAAGGTTCAATTAAGGGGTCAAAATTAAACTTAAAGTTGAGCATCAGCGGGGAGTACTTGACAATGTTAAGTGACAGAATGTTTCCGCAGTTTAATCACGTCAGCTTTGTGAAGGCTTGTGCTTCGGACACTAATTTCTCCTGAAACTGACGCCGTTCAGTGTCATTATAGTTTCCTTTCTATATATTTTTTAGTCATAAACCGGGCACAAAGTCAATAATAACATTTACAGGTCACGTCATATTCAGAAGTAATTGTAAAATCTAGGTTAATCGAGTTTATGTAGAAATAGAACTAATTACTGTATCTCATTTATTGTATGAACTTTCCTTTATCATGAGTTAAAATAAAAATTTTCGTCGCGCCAATATAAAATAGCTGGACACTATTTTTGATAAATTAAGATTCAAGACACACAAGCAGAGCATTAATCAAACTCTCTCGTTAGGGGAAACTCTGCAGACTACGCGACGGGAAAGTAATCGATTAATGTTTCAAAAACGTGTCTCCCTTCGATGAGCCGGTTGTTTCGCAAACAGCTGCGCGCATACAATTTATTCCCTTCATTTGTCTACTCGATTCTCTCTTTGTTCCCTCGCGCGAGAGGAAAATCTCCCCCTTTTCAAACAGTAGACGACAAGACGTTGCACAGCTAAGCTCGGGAGAGCTAGCATCTTGTCCTCCCCCCCCATCACTGCGATACGGAAGCGTGTCGATTCTCCGGTCTGTCTAGCGATGATAGTTGCAGGTTCGTTCGAAGACCGAGCGCAGGAGTTTCGAGGACTTTGCGTGGAAAGTCCCCGCAGGCCAAAGGCTCAGTTCTCTCTCAATTTAGAGCTCGCAACTGAAAAGTGTCCCGGAGAAGAGACTCTGCTTTTTAAGTTAACGGACGAGAGCTTGTAAGGCTCGGCAGCAGAAACGAAATTGCAATGGGAGCTGGCCAGAACGCGGCGAGGGGATTTCTAAAGAATTTTCAGTTCTGGGGATGCGCACTAATTTCTTTTTTTTCGGCGACTTTACCGCAAAGTTTAATTGAAATTTTTTAGTACTTCTACCGTTTTCAGTATTATAAAGTGATGAATGTTTAATACACCGTATAACAATTGTGAATTCTGCGTTACTTTATCGAATTATTTGATATTTAGCGGCTGTTGGAAAAAGGATAGTATGATTTTAAAGGTATAGATGATAAAATAGTCTTTTTAATTTGGAAAATTAAAATCTTCAAAGTTTCATTTGAATTTTCTCGAAATTTTATGCACGAAAAAAAAGAAAGGGATTCACGTTTTAAGTGAATATATGCGCATATGGCCAGTCACAACCGAAACCCTAATTTTCCTAGAAATAAAAGGTAAAATTCCAACAGCGACGAAAATATTTTACTCCGAATCGAAACAAAATAATTAATAAGGTTGAAAAAGCTCGTTCAAGAGGTACTTATAAGTATAGAAATGACAACTCCACGCTCTCGATCTCCAAGAGTCAAAACTTTATTTAAAATTTACCAATGTTTCGAGCGTTTTCTACGTTCCTCTTCAGGGCTATACAACAATATACGTTATACACTTCACATCTTATTTAACCATCCATTTCAATTATAATTTAATACCAAGTTTTTATAGCGTATATATTTAATTGAATTTGTTACAATACCTATCATCTATTATCTAAAATAATAACGATTATTAACAAAAGATATTATTTAAGCTTGTCACATTGAAAATTATTACCTCACAGTACTTTTCTTTTTTGTGTGCTTCACCAAAAGCCTTTTTCCCAATATAAAATTGTAGTGCCTAATATACATATTATAAATTGCGCTGGTGAAATGTCAGACTAATTTGATGTTAATTTTTCGCCATTATATATAATAGTGACTAGTAAAGTTGCGTTGTGGTGGGGACATATATATCGAGGTGCAGAGACCCAAGGTTGACTGAAACGTATCAAAAATGGAAGACACCATATTTCTAAAAAACATATACGAATATAAAGAATGTGTTTCACAAAAAAAGAATAGTGTATCTGAGGTCTACTAATTTTGTAAAAGCTGTGTTGCGGAAAAATGGAGACGTTACGGGCGAGGTTTAAGTAATGTATTTTCAATATCAACATCTTTAAATTTATACGCTTAGCCCCAACGGACGATTGCACTAGGTTTACAGGAATAATGGTAAGTAAATGAGTCCAATAAACGAAAATTAAGTTGGCTCCATTGAGCTACTAAGCAGCATTATCAATCGATTTTAAGTATATTACTTATATTTTACGCATAAATTCCTGATACCTCTCCATCAAACTTGATTATCTGCACCTCGTTATATTTGTCCCCACCACAATGTTCTGTAAATTTAATAATTTTCAATGTGACAAGTTTAAATAATATCTTTTGTTAGTAATCATTATTATTTTAGATAATAAATGATAGACTTAACAGTATTGTAACAAATTAAATTACAAGTATATGCTATAAAAAATTGGTAAGCGAAGATTAATTAAATTATAATTAAAATTGTTGTTTAAATAACATGTGAAGTGTATAATGTATATGGTTGTATAGCCCTGAAGAGGAGCGTAGAAAACACTCGAAACGTTGGAAAATTTTAAATAAAGTTTTAACTCGTGGAAATCAAAATAATCAAATCCCAAATTTAACAACAACAAAAATTGGCGCACAAAGAAGATCAAATACTCTACAGCCTGAGGAGTTGCGCATCAACAAAGCTCATTCGCCTCAGCGGTAAAGCAAACTAAATTCAATTCTAACTGAAGAACAAACAGTTACTTTGAATATAAAAATTCTGTCAGTACAGGGGGTAGGGGTAGGGGGGCGCTAAGACAAAGCAGCCCAGGAAAGAGAAGGTACACTATCGCGTTTATGTAGCGCGCGGGTCGAGAAGACGAAACCGAGCGAGTGAGCGAGAGAGAAAGGGAAAAAGGGAGAAAGAGATAAAGAGAGAAAGGGGCGCAAGAGCGAAGGTACAGAAGTGGTGAGTTTCCAAATAGTTGCCTTCGTTGCCGACGAGGCGGCGGCGGTGCAAGCAAGTTCGGGCCAAACAAGCAGCTGCAGCAGCAGCAGCAGCAGCGGCGGCGAGGTAGGAAAGAGAAAAGAAAAGGAGAAGCGTCAGCGAACGCTTTCGTGTATATACAAGTATATAGGGGAATGCGCGGAGCCATAGGTAGAATCCAGGGAGCGCGTTATAACGGGCAGCATAGTCCTCGAAGCGAGCAGGGAGGGAGAGATAGAGAGAGAGAGAGAGAGAGTGGGAGAGAGAGAGAGAGAGTGAGAAGACGAATGCCGGCTACCGTATACTCTCGCAACAGCTGTCAGATACTCCCTCCGCACCCGCTCGCCTTTATACAAATATAATGGCTTCGCCATCAGCGCCTTTTTAAAGCTTCACCCGACGACTTCTTATACCCGTCGACTTACAACACACGCTCACACGCGTCCTCCTTCTGCCGCGACGCGCATATCCTGCGCGCTTCAGCCGCGGTGTCGTATTTCTTTTATGATGTGGCAAATGCAATTTCGATGCCGCTTCGTCGCTAACAGTCGTCTTTCGCGTCGGATGTGTGTCGAGCCTCGACGTCGATATATTTTCTTTGGGATATTGAGCTTTTTTAATTTCAACT
Organism: Megastigmus dorsalis; assembly: GCA_900490025.1. NCBI lineage: Eukaryota > Metazoa > Arthropoda > Insecta > Hymenoptera > Megastigmidae > Megastigmus > Megastigmus dorsalis. Next base: position 25,466 of record UELU01144961.1, read on the forward strand.
CTCTGGAAATGCTTGAGTCATTCATTTGTAAAGTCTTTTCAGATATACGTGCGGAAGTTAAGATTCTTGTCAACTTCACGAACGAAGGATTTATTTTTGTATTTTTAACAAGAGATCATGGTTTAAGGAGCTACTTAAGAATAATGCAGCAGTTGAGCAAAGAAGGCGTACTAACTTTTCGAGTAAGATAACTATTTACAGTTGAATAGACGCTGCATTAGCTGTGCGTAAAAGCATAGATATAAAAGAATCTGGGTTACTGCGTTTATCCGAAGCCGTTGGGAATTTCGAAATGCTTTTCTCATATAAGTTTATGGTATTTTGGCAAGAGCCATCCGAGAATGAGCCATGAGAATCCACTTGCAACAGAGGATTATTACGTTCTCAATCAAACATTGGTGATATTCCAAATATAAAACTGATGTACCTAGTTTTTGCATGATAAACTGTTGGAATAACAGCGAAGATGGAAGCCATTGTAGATGATAACAATAATTTTTCAACTACTTTGTTTCTTCTTCGAGTTCGAGCAGATAAAATTTGAAGAAATAAATTTTAGGAACATTTTTACCGGTTAAATTTTATCAATTCTACAACCAAATGACGTATAAATAACTCAGGGATAATTAGTAATAAAACAAAAAAGCTTTCTTTTATGCATTTCAAGATTTTATAAATAACTAATCCTAACAAAGTATGTGAAACTCTTTAACGTATAATTAACTAACTAGGAGATGACCACCAACCTTCTCGAGCACGGATTTGGCTACACCTTTGGGATATATTTTTTGAAACCAAAAGCTAAAGCTGTTTAACCTAAATGATCAAATTTATCAAAGTTGTGAGTTAGTACAGTATTATTTTGAGAAAATTCCATGTATATTTATTATTGTTTGTAACTCAGAAAGAAAAATCCTTAAAATAATTTTACATAAAGAAAATTACTCTGGAAAGATGGAGCTTTAATTTAAGATTTGTTACATATATAAATATGAATTAGTCGCAAAGTTATTGATGATTAAAAATGGGGCAAAAATTAACCCACAAATTGCCTATTCATTATATTTTATTGGTTTATGGGTCAATTTTCCGCCCGTTTTAATCATCGATAACTTTGCGACTAATTCATATTTATATATGTAACAAATCTTAAATTAAAGCTCCATCTTTCCAGAGTAATTTTCTTTATGTAAAATTATTTTAAGGATTTTTCTTTCTGATCTACAAACAATAATATACACATGGAATTTGATTCAATTTTCTCAAAATAACACTATGATAGTTTATAAATGCGATAAATTTGAGCGTTAAGGTGAACTGCTTTGGGTTTTTTCCTAATTTTCAGGCGTAAAGAAATTTATCCCAAAGTTTTAGCCAGATTCGTGATCCGGAGGATTGGTGGTCATCTCCTAGTAAGAACACTAATCTGTCTTCTGTAACTGTTTTCAGTATCATTGCATTTCTTCAAATAAAATCTTTGATTCAGTTAGTATAATAATGCACTTTTTGTGTCAGTATAACGACAACAGTCGCTATATGTGAACCGAAACCGATAAAAACTACAAGTGGGATAAAGATTTTGGAGAAAAGCTAAGAAAAAACTGTAATACCTTAATTTAGTTGGTAGAGGCTGAAAATAGAAGCGAAGCGCCACGGGGATCAGTTCCTCAATCAGCTCTCGGCCGCGCGCGCGAGCAAAAAGGGACGCAACTAAAAATAACTTCGGTGTGGCACGCGACGTACGTTGTCCGCTCTCCCCGATTCGCTCGTCGGTGCGCAAACTGCTCGTGCAGTGGTATAGCTAGTCGTCGTCGTCGTCTTCGTACCCCGGCATTATCTATTGTTCCAAGTCCCGGGGACACATTCGCGCGCGTCCCGTGTAGAGCTCGGGAGGATGGGAATAGGGGGGGGGGGGCGCTTATGCGCTCGACCGACGCAGAAGAAAACAAGATCGGCCATTCTCTCGCAGCTCACGTGGCGTACGTTTTCCACCGCTGCGGAGAAAAAGTCTGCTCTTTTTCCGCCTGAAATCTTCCTTTTCCCTTCTTTCCTCTTCCTCCCTCCCCCCACGGTTATTCGCCTTTCCTCGCTTATGGCTATAGCCCGCTGGGAGGTTAAAGAAAGAGAGAGAGAGGGAGAGTGAGTAAGCAATCGATCGGCGACTATCGATATTTTGCGGATCACTTACACCAGCTTTAAGAATGAGAGAGAGAGAGAGAGAGACAGAGAGGGAGGGAGGAACAGCGGCGTTTTTACCCTCGAGCGCGCGCGCATTTCTAGCCAGCCACTAACCACTAGGAGCCGGCAGCTGAGCGGCGCTGCTGCTGCTGCACGAGAGCCGCTGAAATTGAGATGTCTTATCTCGAGGATGGGGAAAAGTAGCAGCTCGCGCTCTCGCGCTAAGGTAGTAGCGGTGGAAGCTACAGAGGAGTGGCGAGGGGGTGGCGAAAATCTCTCGACTGCGATGGAATAAAGGGGGATTCCGCGGGAGAAGATGCGGCGGAGATTTCTGTTTTTACCGCCGCGGTGATTGCGAGGGATGAATTCGAAAGAGGGTTAATTGATTCTGGGATTCAGAGACGAGAATCTCCTATCAAGATCTCTCTCTCTCTCTCTCTCTCTCTCTCTCTCTTAGTCCCGAGGTCTTTTATGCTACTTCTATCTTTCGGGATCGCTTTTGGAGCCACAGGCGGTGCTATCATTTCGCTGGGCGTATGAGTGCTGATTTTTGAATGGTTAAGTGAATTTTTCCGGCTCTCTTGCCCCGAGATTTCTCAATTCAAAGTGGCTGAGGAAGATTGTGAATACGACGTGTTGACTGGCTTGTAGAGAACGTTTATTTAATATCGTTATTCAGATTTACTACATTATCTAATAATAAAATAGTGACGTTATATCTGTTAATCAGCAATACAACGTCTATGCAACCAAGTAATGTCGTTCATGCGCATGTTTTTATTATTGTCTAAGGTGCAGAAATTTAATAAATTTAAAAAATGTCTACCCTCGTGCCACACAGAAAAGTTAAAAAAGTGTTAACAGATAACACTGATGTCTGATTGTATTCGGTATACACTACTTACATTATAATTTATATTACCTCAATTTTGAATTTTCGTTTCCTCAACGTTTATCACTTATAAGATTAATGTTTCATAAATTACGTGAAAAGCACTTGTTTCCATGCTAAAAACGAATATCCATGTCTTTTTTACAAGGTCCTTTTCTAAGGTTATCATTATTTATTTCGCATCTTAGGGCATTTTCAAGATTGATTTTACTTTAAAATTTAAATTTAATATATAATTTATATTTTGAAAATTTCTCTTTTTTTTCTGTTTCAGGTAAGGGACGCACTTGATTTTTATTTTTACATCAGGCATATGTGAAGTGCAATGAGTAAAGTACAAAGTTATTTTGAAAATTCAATTTCAATATTTTTTCTATTAACTGCATTTCTATAATTTATATATTGCACTTATTCATACTTCGAGTAGTCCAATTTTCATTTGCACGAATTCATCCAGTACAGTAATTGCAACGATACACACAGAAATGGATGTTTGTATATTAATTAGCGTATTCCATTGTGAATAATTATGTGTCTAGCGCATCTATTCTATGCATACCAGAATAATAACTAAAATTAATATGTCTGAACCTCAACTACGGGCGACTACGGGTGGAAAGGCAGATACATTACTACATGGAAAAAAATCGCAAGCAAACATTACTTAATTTAGCTTGGCAGATTACACTGAAGCAGGAATTAAGCAAAATGTATCGAAGTTATTGGGCAAATGTTACTGAAAATATTCGGTAATACATACTGAAATAACAGTCAAATGCAAACTGCCTAAATAATCAAGCAAAGATTACTTTGTCGCCTTCCAATCGCGAGTATGTATAATACACTCTCTTTTACTAAAATATAAACATTAACTTTTCAAGTTATTCAATTTGTAAGTCCTAATTTTATATTCAATATTTTCCGAATTTGTACACCCTGTGTATTAAATACGCTTGTCGGTTGCTATGTACATATCACACGGTGTACACAACTACAGCGGCAAGCGACAGAAAATGCACGCGCGCGAGCAATAATTACTTGATTGGCTAGGTAAAGTATGCCTAACTTCTTTTACTCGATTGATCAAGCAAAATTTACCGAACTAGTTCTGTAGATGTTCTATAACCGTCGATCACATCTTGCTTGATGAGTTCAGCTCAAGCTATTCGGTAAATTTTGCTTGAAGGTTCATGAAACTCTGTTTGCGATTTTTTTCCGTGTAGAGTTTATCTGCGTATATTAAACATCCGAACAAATCTCTGATTGTCAATTTATGTGTTAAGGAATCAAATCGGAAAATTTTACTACGACAATTATTTGTTCACACATTTTTTCCCTGTCCAAACCTACGTCGACATTTCTCGGTTACAACCGTTCAAAATGGTTTTCAAATCATTTCGAAATATCGCCAAAAGACTTCTTATCTTGCCGCAGCATGACATTTTCAGGTCAGGTTATCGAGAACAACGAACACATTAGCACCCAAAAAACCAATCAGCCATGCCTGGATTAAACGGAAATTCGATGTATGGCATTGGAAACGAAGCCAGCCCGAAAGAGTAGAAAAATTATTATCAAAGGAAATCACATTGTGAATTAGAAGTGTCAAACGAGTTTCCGGTAAAGCACTCGGGCGAAACAAGCAATATATATATCCGTTGTCGGAGCCGGGAGAAAAGAAAGAAAAGCGAGCGACTCCGTCAAGCGCACAGATTTCCTTAAACCGAAAGCCTGTGCTCCCCTTTCTTATACTCGCTCATTGCTCCAGGAAATACGAGTAGAAGAGAAAGCGAAGGCAAGAAAAGTAGTCGAGCTGGTCGTGCGCGCGTGCGACTTAACTCCGTCAGAAGCTTCCATATATGCGTCCTATACTTACGTACATGGAAGAAGAACAGGATGGGAAGAGGGAAAAGGAGAGGGTGAGAGGGGGAAAGGGGCCTAGAGAGAGAGAGAAAGGAAGGGGCAAGATTGTTTCCGCTGGTCTCCAGGGAATGCCGCAACGGACTTTCTTGCCCTCTTTCTCTCTCTCTCTCTCTCACTCTTTCTTTCTTTCTCTCTCTTTTCTTGCCAGAGCGCAAGCAAGCGGGCATCGCTACTGCTTTTTCTCAGCGTACCGCCTCTTCCAGCGGCGGCGGCAAGGCTCGTTAACCACCACCCGAGAACTGGCCCTTTCTCCCTCTCTCACACTGCACCTATTTCTCCAGCGCTTTTTCTGCGGGCGCTAGGAAAAATGTACAGTTTTCCCCGATAGTCTGGTGTGTTGCTGCCGCTATTGCTGCCACGCGCACACACGCCAATGAACGATACTTTGCAGCAGCAGTGCTCTCGCGAATTCTTGTTTCGTGCGCCGTGGCCGCTAAGGTGCATGTGTACCAGAGATGTATATACACACACACACACACATATATATATATATATGTGTGTGCAAGGGAAACTCGGAGCGGATTGCTACAGAGTGGAATGATTAGTTGTGATATAGAGGTCGCGCTTTCGACGGCTAACCCCCCGACACGTTTATGAGCGGATAATTTTAAATGGATTATCGCTGTTGCGCTTTTATCGCTGGGAAATGAAAAATGGAAAGTAATTTTCCGAGTCGCGTGTGCGAAAAAGAAAGTCGCAGGAAATTGGAATTTCTATATATCGATTGTCTTTTTTTTTAAGGTGATTATATAGGGGTGGCTGATCGAGTAAATGGGGATACAGATTTAACTGATAGGTGCTGTCTATATAACAGGGTTTTGGTTATTTCAAGTGTCGAAACTGTTATTCGGGACAAACAAATCCGAAATAATTGATATACAAAGGGATGCGAATTAAACCTGATTATGATTGACCACCTGGATACAGAGGGAACTAGCGAGCACCTGTATAGATATGCGTATAGAATGGACTTTTGTTGAAATCGCGCAACGAAAGTGCAAGTGAACCATTTTCATTTAATCGAAACGATTTGCAACGGATACCCCCCGGTGAGGAACTATACGCGAGCGACCGCTGGTTTTACATTTTAACCTGAAATAGACTAATCTGCTTACAGTCATACGCGAGTGCATCATTTAATTATAAAATTGAAATGCTTTAGAGAAAGAAAGGTGTTTGTTTGCGACAGAAAAACTTCAATTAATTTTTAAATATAGAGATTAAAGCTTTTCTGAAAAAGAAGGGCGGAGAGGAGTCGAATCGATTCACCGATTGTTTGCACGCTTTTTCCCCAACGACGCGACGCAGAAAAATATTTTTATTTCATTTTGACTAGAAATTTTTTTTTGTGAAATAGGGGTGAAAAAAGAACGTTTTTTTGATAATCCGTGCGCTGGAATGATTTATCCGATCCCAATTTATTCGAGTTTAGGACGCGAATCTGATAAAACGAATTTATTTATATTCTTTACACAAAACGCTATTAAAAGTTAAAGTTTCTCATATTTAAAATCTGACTTTTTTAAGCCATGTCATTAATCCGTATTTAAAGAGCCTAAGCTTTTGAAGATACTTAAAAATTCAATTGCTGATGATCAAATAGAGAGTTAAATTTTTTTTTAAATTATTTGTTCATATATCAATAACAAAATTTTTCAGAAGAAAGGTTTATCTAAAAAATGTTTTTTTGATTTATTGCACATTAGTAAAATTTTGTATTGAATGAAAGAAATTAGCATTAGATGTTATTGAAAATTAATTAATTCATATTAGTGAAAAATCTAGTAAAAGGTGATCATAATTTTATTTAGCCACTTTTTATCATAGCAAATAAATAAAGAAAAATTATGCTGGTTTTTCATAGACTCCCTAGTGAATCGAGAGTGTAAGATAAAGACTGCAAAATTATTTTTCGATTTGAATAAATGCTGTTTATTAATTTTATTTATAAATTTTAAGATAGTTTTAATTGATATTAGTAACAATGCATACATAATATTAATCTTGCTTGTACGTAGCAATGACTTACATAGTTACATGGAAGAACTTACCAAACCCTATGTTTTCATTTTTTCTGCAAAAATCTTTTAATTAGTTTGATTACGCTCAGTTTCATTTAATCACTAGAAAGTACAATCTTCAACTTTCATACCCTATTATCACAGTAATTTTTTGCAGTGGTAACGTGTTAATAATAATGCATATATTCCGAACCAATGTATTGCAACATGCAAAAAAGCAGCTGTAAGTAATTTTTTCTCTGAAATTTATTCAGCAACCATGAGGGCATGAAAAAATCTATTATATTCTTTGAAATTTCTAGAACCAAATATATATATTATAAATATCCACTTAAATATTATTTATATTTGTTATATACATGTATATTATGAGTAAATAAATATCGTGTACACATATAGATTTGTAAACATTTAGTTTAAAATTATACGAATGCTAAATATCACTCAATTAAGCTTTAATTTGAGAATTGAAAATTTAAAAAAAATGTCTTTAAAGGTGAATCGGTTTTGATCAACGTAAGTGAAAGTTTAGTTCAGTATTTGTAAAATGTGTCTTTTATACAATGTCTAAGATATTCCAAGATATTCCTTTTCAAGTCATTAACTTCAAAGCAAAGCATATACTATACTTTTACTTTATCCTGTTTATTAATTTAAAACGAAAGAGCATTGCTAGTAAGAAAAGCTAAAAAACTTGTTTTTTTAAGTAATCGTTAAATAATTTATAAATTCCAAGACTGATCAAAGAATCGTAGGTTACATAAGATATTTGTAAAATAAGAAGAATGTATTTTCAATTAGTCTACGATGCACGGCTTTAATTGAATGTATAGCTTCTCTCTATGCATAGGGGTCAAATAGAAATTTTATTTTTTCGCACACACCGATCATCGTTACTTTACGTCCAAAACGAATGGGCGAAAAAAAAATGTTATCCGTCATAACGCGAAATAGTCCGTGGTATCTTTTTTAATTTCTCCGACAGCCGCGTACGTATACGAATGGATACAAACTTTTGCATCATACCGCACACAAGAGGTCAACGCGCCAGGATCGCGCGCTTGCACACTTGAAGTTTTGCGCACAAAACCTTCCGTTTTATTCGCCGCGTATCGCGATAAACATCAAAATATCGGCGGCCCTTGTGCTCCCAAACAAAGGCAGAGAAAAACAGAGCTGTCAAACGTAAAGTCACGCGACTGCCGAGTGCGCCGTTCCCCTGCTATACGCACACGCGCGCGCACACACACACATATTCGCTGATCAATCTATCGGCACACGTTCTTCTGACGCGCGCGCGCGCGTATGTGTGCACAGGCACCGGTTGCCAGCGCGCGCCTGCGTATACGCGCGCAACAATTTGACAGCGCTTTTATTTTAAAGCGACGACGAGCTGCAGCGGCGCACTTTACGATCCAATAAACGGACAACGGGACTCCTCGGCGGGAGCCCTCGTGTGACGCGCGAGACGTATTCGCGCTACGCGGCATATATATGTATGCAGCTCGCACAAACCAGTATAGGCTTAAGCTTGTGTGTACCGTGTGTACATGAGCGGGCGCGAGAGTGAGGCTATCTTGGTATTCTTGGCTATCCCGGGAACCAGTTATATAAGTACGCACTATGCGCTATAGACGCAACGGCGAGGGCGCTGACTAGCTGTGTATAACGGTATACTACGGCGGCGACGTAACCTTAAGCGTTTAGTGCGTACGTGAAAATAATGCGGCTCATATAGCGAATATCTATAATAGTGGGGCCGTTGTGCGGCTTTCGCGCGACTCGCACGTATATATGCGTGCCGAGGAGCAGCCGATTGGCCTTTTCCTCATCCAAAGCGACAGCTCTGCAAAGGTATAAAAGAAAAAGAAAGAGAGACAGGAAGAAGCGTAGCGCAGAGGCTCTCGCATTACGCTAGTCTGTATAGGATGGATTTTTCGGATTACCCGCGGCGGACGACGTATAATGCCTCCCCACTGTAAGCTCGGAACGTGTTCGAATGTATGCTATAACGTTCCCCGGAGGGCAGTACCGAAAGAGCGTCCGAGAGAGAGAGAGAGAAGAGAGAGAGAGAGAGAGAGAGGGCAAAGTCGAGCATCAATTCTCGGTTAATAAGACGTCCCGCTAGGCATGGAGAAAGCGATAGAAAGAGAGGATGAGAGGGAGAGGCGCTAACGCGTAACACACACACACACACACACACACACACACACACACACACACACGTACCAACTATGACCGCCCCTTATAACCCCTCGTTTTCCAAGCTAGAATTCGTGAATTGAAATCGGCGCATTTGCGCGCGCGCGCCTGGGAAGCGCTCTCGTGTCTTGGGAGTCGTTTTCTAAAGGTGGCGGCGGTGCGCAAAATACAAGCAGAAAAGCCAGTGCGGAGATAAGGAAAGAGAGAGGCGCGGCGCACGGCTTGTTTAGTATTCTTTGGGTGGAAGATTTTTGGACGACCGTAAATCTTTATGCGGGGGCCGCTGGATGTAATAAGCCTGATGGGCGAGCGCCGGAGTAACGTCTATACGCGATCGAAATTAATAAATTACTAGTTTATGCATTATGAAACTCTGTAGCTATACTAGGCTGTGAAATAATAATCCTCCGATGCATTGGTAAACAGATGGCGACCGACCGAGTTGACTTTCTATATATCGGTATAGTATAAATTGCGATGAGATTATTTAAAATGAATGCGTGTTGCGCTATCCTCTCGACGGTCATATATATGTGCGTTGCAAATGTCACATTTTTCCTTTTACACTTGGATTTTCGAATGTCGTTTCGATGTAGCTTTTATATAGGCCTTGAAACTAGCACATAAAAGCTTCATTAAAATTTAATATAATGAAATAAAATATAAATTGCATATTTATTCTAGCTGGTGTTTATCAGGACATTGATTAAATCAGTTGAATGTATAAGAGCTGTCTTTTATACTCGTAAAATTAAATATCATATTTTTGATATTCGCATGTAGTATAAAACAATTTTGACTAAACATTGAAAACATTGAATATACTGGAAACAAGTTCTTATGGTTTCCCGGTAAAAATGATTCCGATCGACACGGAGAAAGTAAAGGCTAACTCGAAAGATCTCGTGAGATTCCCAATGCGAATCCGATGGCTTACAACTCGGCAAAGGCGTCCAGCGCAATATTTCGCAGCCCGTGTCGTGCGACCGTCCCTGTCGCAAATATTGCTAGCGCGAACAGGACAGCAGTGGCGTACATAGGAGTGAAAGAAAGAGAGAAATATGCGTTATAAGGATAAGCAAAAGAACACGTGGAAACGCAATAAAGACAGCAAGGGAAAGAGATACAGAAAGAGAAATAAAGGATAGTTGAAAAATCGAGACAAAAATAAGCGAGACTTGCAGAAAAAGAATACTACATAAGATTCAGACGAGATGAGAGGATAAACTGCACGTTGATGAGGATGAACGATAATTAAATAAGACCAGAATATTTTAGATTTTCAATTGAAATGAAAAAGAAATTAGCGAAATTAAATTTTGATAGAAATGATTTCGTTATATTAATAAAATACCAACTGCTTTTTAAATTTATAGTTCAGTTGTAACTATACACAATATTAATTGTAATAATTAATCATTTGCATTAAAACAACATAATTATGTAATGTACCAATTTTTTTTTTATTTAGTATTGATGGTTTTAAATTTTATTTGTTCGCGACAGCAAATCAAAGAAAATAGATTCCGGAAAATTTATTGAATGCAATAAAAATTTTACTACTTTTTATTTTTATCAAATGGATGGACACGAGTATATATACCCGAGTAATAACGCATTTTAAAAATCTAATAAAACATCTATCTGTTTTTTTATTTTATGACTTATATTTTGTTTATTAAGGTAATAACTAAAGCTAAATTGATTAAAGAATCATGTGTCAATTGTTCAATAAACTGGAAGTACAATTCTTGAAAAATGGGAGTAAAAAATGTCATAGTTGCCGTTTGATGAAAAAAAAAACGTTAATATGCAATATTGCGTTTTATATTTAATGCAAATAATAAATGTTTCATTTTTTATTTACTAAAAAAAAATTTAGCGAGTGAAAGTTTACAGAACTTCATTATTGGATATAGTTTCAAAAATTCTTTTGTATACAATGCCTTCCGATACTTGTCTGTATCTACTTACGAATCTTCGAACTAGTGAAGATCTGAACGTTAATTTTCTAATGTTCGATTTCAAATAATTCTTATCTAATTTCTGATAAAATTATTTTATATTTTTAATTACTACTTCTATAATTTCTTTTAACATTTTAAGTTTTTTTTTTATAAAATGTTATATATAATTATATAAGCTGCATTTACCTATTACCCTCTGTACAGAAGCACTCTAGAAAAATTGATTTCTCAAGCCACTATTTCAATATTTCTTCTCTCAATGCACTTATCGTTAAAGTGATGAAATGGTTTCGCACGAATCCAAGTATAACTAATCAAATTTGAAATTTAGTGCTAATAAGAAAAAACAAATATTCCATAACTTTCAGTCAATTGAAACAGTCATTCAAAAATACGGGAAGAATTGTCAGAGAGAGAAAAAAAACACACACATAGCAGCAGGCAGCAGAAAAAAATAAAAGATCCGTTAAAAGGTGCGTATAGGGAAAAAGCGACAGTTTGATTCCGCTGCGAAAAAGAAGAGTGCGCAAAGAGCGATAAAAGTGTAAGGGATGAGAGATAAAGCGAAAAACGATGCTTCAGAGCGGAAAAGCAGCCGTCGCTCTTAATCTTTCTCTTTATACATATATATACATTATATATGTATACACATATATACTAAGAAAGCGAGAGAAGGAGAGAGAGAGAGAGAGAGAGAGAGTAGAGTAGAGTAGAGTAGAGTAGAGTAATATTTATTTGGGACCTTGGGGTCTGACCCTATCTGGCCCAGGTCAATAAATACAGAGAATTATAAAATTATACAATAATAATGGTTAGACAACGCATATAAAATTACTACAATAACGCAATTAAACAATAGAATCAATACATAGAATTTCATTTAGAGTATCACAATAACAAAATAACAATAACAATTGATTCACAAAGAAATCAGCACTCACTCTCCCACACAGCCCGATCACGCTTCAAAAGAGTAGAGAATAGCAGAGTCCTAAAATTATAAAAATCAAATGGCAAAAATGTTGGGGGAGGGAGCTCTTCTGTGAGACCATTTATGAAATCTGAGGCTGTGACCAGAAATGAGCCTTTCATGGCGGCAGTCCTGATGGGCGCATAGGTTAACACCCGAGACGGAAGGCGTGACGATGTGCGAACGCGCACATCGACATTGAGCCTGACAAATTTCTCGTATTGGTATGTAGGATTTTGGTGGGAAATGATGTTATAAACCAGATTTCCAATGAATAACTCCCGTCTGCGATGCACAGAGAGCCATCCAAGAGCAAGTCTATGCGGGGTGACATGCTCACGCCTACCAATATTTCCCACGATGAATCGAACGCAAGCGTTTTGCAACCTTTGGAGATCTAGATTTCTAGTCTTGTCAGTATCATTGTAGGCCACGCACATGTAGTCCAGATGGGACAAAACCAAACTTTCAGCCAACTCCTTCCGAAGATTGCGCGTTAGGGAATGACTGTGTATTCGAAGGTTTCTTAGGGAGAAGTTCGCACGCCTAATAATACTCTCAATATGCCGCGACCAGCTGAGAGTTGGTGTAATAGTGAGACCCAATGACTTGGCTTCAGTCTCATACGGTAAACTCTCACCCAAAATTGTGATTTTTCTCATATTCTCGAGATCTAGAGGGAAGATATAAAGAAGACTACCCATAATCATCGCTTTAGTCTTCTTGAAGTTCAGGTTAAGACCGTTCTCTAGAGCCCATCGTGCAACAGCATCCGCGTCTTCACTGATAAGATCAACTCCCATTGAGAAGTTCTTAGGCAAGACGGAGAGGTATATCTGTGTATCATCGGCATAGATCATGTGTTTGCAATGTTTAAGAATAGATGGCAGATTATTGATATAAATATTGAATAGTAGCGGACCACTCCAATCTGAGCTGTTAGAGCGCTATGACCTCTTCTAAAGCCAGCCTGTCGAGGGTCGAGCAAACCAGATGAAGCGAGATATTCCGAGAGCTGGTCAAAAATGACTCTTTCAAACAGCTTGGATGCCACAGGTACAAGGGCAATAGGTCTTGTGTCAGAAACAGAATGCATCCTTGCCACCTTGGCCAATGGACGAAGCAACGCCTCCTTCCAACTGCTGGGAAATCTCGCCTCAAAAACGCACTGATTGAAGAGCTTAGTGAGATGCTGAAGAATAACTCCTTGCGCGTTGGAGTGCGATGCAATAAGAATTCTCCTGACTGACTCTTCGATGACGGGTTGAAGATCAAATATTCTTTGTGTGCTGATTAATGGAGCACTAAGCGTTTCCTCGAGATCGTTCCCAGTAAGTGGAGAGGCGTCGCCCGAGACACTAGCATAGTGTTGATTTAGGTCTGTAGCTGAGAATTGAGTGATCGGGGATTGCTTTTCTGACGATCGAATCAGTTCACGGTTTCTCAACAACTCTGTAGTCCTGCCCGACCGAGTGGCTCTCCGATAGGCTCTATCGCGTTCCCTATTTAAAGCTTGAGTTCCCTTGTTACCCATGGCCGACGCTTTTGAATAATGGTGATGCTACGTACAGGCGCAACCTCGTCGAACGCATCAACAATCAAACTGGCTAGCATGCAAGCACTATCGCTGACAGAGAGAGAGAGCCACATGTTAAGATGGAAGCAGTCGAGTCGAACTTGGAGGCCAAGCAATTACAGATGACATGTCCATCAATTGTGCCAAGGGACCGAGAGCGCACCTGTTTAGGTTCACGTGGAGAGCAGCCAAGATCAAGGGAAAGCTGAATAAGGTCGTGTCCGGCGATGAATGGAGCATCAGATTTCCGAAAGTAGATGACTCGAGATAGGTCATGTACCAAAAAGATATCCAGTAATGTATGCGAGGAACCGTTTACAGTGATGGCGTGATGAGTCGGAGTTGATGGAACAAGTACCAGAGCCAGCTGCTCATATCGAGACTTGAGATGCTCCGAGTGCGCATTATCGACACTGAGATCAACATTGAAATCTCCTGTGATAACTGTAGCCTTAAAATTAGGCGCATGCGTGGCCACCTGCTCAAAGAAAAGATCTGGGTAGCTGGCTGTAGGTCGGCGATAAACTACGCCCACGAGAAACTTCGTGGATCCACGTGAGATGGAGACGAGCAAGAACTCAGGCGTGTTATCGAATAACGGGTCTGAGGAGCAGAGAACATGAGCTTTGAGTGCCTCTCGTATATAAGCTCCAACGCCACCTCCAGCTATACCCACTCTGTCATTGCGAATGAAAACATAGTCAACATAGGGATATTTACAGCAACATCAGAGTCTTGTTCTGTGAGGAAAGTCTCAGTGACGGCTACAATGTCATGGACCTGCGGGTCAATGAAAGACTCTAGTAAAGTGAGATGCGATTTAAGTATATTTACATTAATATGACATAAAACAATGTCCGATTTAGACAAGACAGATAAAGGACGATTACGAATGACAGAGATAAGGCCCCCATTATTTCAATCATGCGACATTGATACATCCGCTGTGGTGAGAGCAAGAAGCCCCTCTTCTGAGGAGATAGCGATGTATGGGCTACTAACTGAACTGCGAACAAAGACGGTTAAATTCCGAATAATCTGTCTGTTATAATTTAAAGACTTACAATGCGCAACTGCTTTACATTGAAGGTCATAGATGGGTTTCGGCCAGAGTGGACGAAGAAAGATCTTGGAGTCGCCGCCTGATCCAAGAATGCTAGAACATTTAGCATTCTTCAATTTACTAGATGCTGTTGCGATTTTGTCGCGCACTATGGCAGGTGCTAGGCATATTACTAAACCTCGGGTTTGAGAGGCAGCATTAGAGCTAGATTGATGAAGAGATGATGCACTAGCTGAGGAAGTGTTTACATTCCATGGACGATAGTCGATAACAAAGCCTAGGATGCTTGATAGATTGAGGAAAGCCAGAATCTTAGTAACTATTTGTTTATTGTCAAGTGATAGATCACTCAGAATGCCTGTTAGTAGAATTTCACACGAGTCGTGTAGCTGAGTAGTTGAACGCCCAGAAGTACTGGAGATCATTGAACGCATCGATCTGACCTCTTGAAATGCAGACCGAAGTGCAGCAATTTCAGCTTGTGTGCTAGATTTGTGTTCAGTGAGCTTGACATCCAGTCCTTGAATCAAAAGGTTTTGGCTATCGATACAACTTTTCAATTCGCCTATTGATGTACGAAGAGAGAGAGAGAGAGAGAGAGAGAGAGAGAGAGAGAGAGAGAGAGAGAGATAGATAGATATAAGTTTATTTGTAATAGTTTACAAAATATACATGTTTATACAATATTGATTCTTCTTTAGATTATACATTTTCTTATTTTTTGGTTTTTCGCAGTCATATTTTCAGTCTTTCTATGATATCACAGGTTATTCAGTCTTACATTATTTCAGTCATCGAGTAGTTATAACTTAAAGCAATATCACAGAG
>UELU01144962.1:3457-25851 GCA_900490025.1 Megastigmus dorsalis
GACATGATCACCTCTGATCATAGTAAAAAGTTGATACCTTTGCGGTATCATTGTGAAAAAAAATGCGAAAAAAATTTTTTTTCGAAAATTTTCACGTTTTTCACGTTTTAATCGGTCATATTTTTTTTCTCGGTGTCTAATCGAAATTTCGAGCTCAGGTTCTGAAAGAGCATCAAATTTCGCGTAGGAATAGAGGTATTGCATTATTTTTTTGGTCCGATAACATAATAAATAAACACGTGGAAAAGTTAGTAAAAATTCTAATCACCTCGGCGTTAATGGGTTAACATAATAACCTAAATCTATATTATTAAATAATTATGAAAATTGAATTTTTATTAACATTTTTCAGAGATTTCCTGTAGTTTTCCAGTAGTATAATAGTTATGGCAAAAGTTTCGGCGTTACTTGAACTGTAGTACTGAAGTAGTTCCAGCACTAGTTCGAGCAGTAGTTCTGGTAGTAGTACAGGTACAGGTCGTAGTTATAAAGTTGTTTGTAGGTTTTGTGAAATGAAGAGGGTCTCTTTATGTCTAATGTGTATTTAATAAAAAAGACTTGGTAATGAGATGCGTGTACATCGTTCGGGACGGCAACTCAATGTGTTGTAAGGTTCTTTAATCTTTATGTATTTTGTTTATAAATATTTCTATTAAATAATCTTGAATAAATAAAGAACGGTGAAATTGGGATGGCTTCTCTCGTCTTCGATGGGAAAAACTCAATGATATTAACAATCTTTATTCTCATTAATTAGATTTATTCAGTTCACTTGTTCAAATATTATTATATAATAATATATTTGTTTTAAGTGTTGAATCCAAATGTGTATGTGTTGTGCTACAGAATTTTGTATTCGTTTAATCGAGCAGTTAATTTTCTTTGATATTTCGCGTTTGGCGAGATGGTAAACGTTGTATTATCCTATGTCGGTAACTTTACACGAGGTTCCGTTCACGACGCTAGGTGGCATTAACCCAAAACTTTGTGGTGCTTTGTATGTACCTCAGCTGTCAGCTGTTCAAGGTGCAGATGTGCTAAGTGCAGCAACTAGTGGTTTCACGTAATTTTTTATAACCCGGTGCAATATCAAATTAAATGCGCGAACGACAGTGATTATTGATCCAGCTAAGTGGAAATAGGTAGGAGAGGTGTCGCGAGAGGATTCGAGAAGTGGCAGCGTTCTCCACTGTGGATAAGCCTGCCTTTCTTCTCGGAGAAGGGGCAGCGTTCTCCACTAAGGATATGCCTGCCTTCCTTCTCAGCGCCGGCTCCTTTCGGATCCGACTTGGGAAAAGCTCTCCACTGAGGATACCTTCCCTTCCTGCTTACCTGCTTGTGAGGCGGGTGAAACAGAAGTGCTTTCTTCGATGATCGGAGGTCCTTTTATACCCGTGATTTACCGCGGAAAAAGGAGGCTTCGACAGGATTTTCCCGCTAATTTGTGTGTTTGCTGGTGTGTGTGTTTTTCATGCATCTATTTTTTAATATGGAGGTGACTGACAATCTTTTAAAGATTAATTTTGATTCAATGTTTGATGCCGGTTTTTAGGTTATGTAGTTTGTATGTTTTGTCTGGTGTCGTAGTCTTTTTTAGTGTTTCTTCCTGTCATGGATTATATGTATGTGTGTCGTATGGTTTTGCCTTGGTTGGCAGCCTTTGCTACTGTGTTGAGTAATTTTGCATTTTTTTGTGTGTATGTTTGTGTTCTTTTCGTCTGATTCTTTCATGTTATGATCATCTTTTGTGATTTTCTAATTCATGTCTTTTCTTCCTCTAGGTCCTGGTCCATTTGGGATGCTGTGCTTTGGTTTTGTTAGTCGTCGTTCGAGATCGTCATGTTTCTAGACTTGTGCTGCTATGGATGCGCGTGGATTCTCCGTTTGGCGCGAAATTATGAATTTTGTCTGTGCATCGTCCTGTTACGTGACTGGTAAATGAAGTTAATACTTAATTGTTAAATAAGATTAATTGACTATATTAACTTAATATTTGTATGTTTTAGGTGAGGTGAACTGGTTACAATACTTTTAAAATATAATTTTATTATTTTTATAATAAAAATAACATATTGTTTTAGAGATTTTTAGATTATAAGTTTTTAAGCAATTTTATGAGTAAATCAAATACTGTAATTTATTACAGAAAAAAGGGTTAAAAATTTCTATTTCTTTTTACGCTTTCAAATAATATTATGAGATTTATAAGTTATTATGTGTTTCAAGTCTTATAATATTACATAATTATCTTTCAATTCAACCATTTAAAAAGAGTAATTTATAGCAATGGTAGTTGCGTTTCACTTTCAAGATAAGCAGGCCTTAATTGTCACACAGGTGATCAAAGGATTAATATATCGAAAAGTTAGAAGTGTGGTTAACATCAATTATCAACATCAATCAATGTCATCAATTACATCGTTATGATTATTTATGCATTTTTTAGAACAATTTGAAGATCGAAAATTAGAAGTACAAAGAAATGTATTTGATAATATTGGTGTTAAAGTAGATCTCGTTTTACAAGGCCATGGTACAATGAATACCGGTAACCTAGCAAGAAGGTGATTCAGCAATCCAGTATTATTTGCACAAAGTTTAGAAATTGATGCTAACTTCGTTAGCAATATTACCACAATTTTGTCAGTTTTCAAGTGCCGCAAGCAATTAAATTTGGATAAGTTGGAAAAATTTTGCTGCAAGACCTACTGCCTACACTATGAGCTGTTTCCTTGGGCTAGAATGAATCCCATCACTCATAAACTCTTAAGGCATGGTTGTCAAATAGCAAGGCAGTTTCCACTACCAATGGCCCACTTTTCAGAAGACGCTAATGAATCTTGGCACAAGCTTTATAGGAAAAATATCACAGAACATGCACGTCAAAATAGTAAAGAAAACAGAATTCTAGATGTTTTCAATAAAGCTATTTATCTTTCCGTTCCAAAAATATCACTGATGTTGATTGAAAACTGCTTGAAATTGCATAAAAAGAGTAACGTCTCATCAGATATTAAAAGATTCATTGAAAACATGTAATTAATTTCAAAAAATGTTTACTAATTAATGTACTTAAACAATGGAAATTCTAATAAATATCGTCACGGACCCAGTTTGTAATCACTTAAGAACCCATCGCATGATACCGATTTTGATGTTTGACTTCTCAAATTTTTTTTTTTCTTTTCTGTCGTACATCCGCTCAGAAATATTTGTTTATTTGATGATTTTCTTTTTTTTATGATGAAAGAAGATTGTTATAATTTATTTCATTTACTTTTTTTATATATTCATATTAATTTTTTTCAAACCTGAAAAGTGTATTTGAAAGAGCTGTCTATTTCCTACATGTTTCGATATTATACGTTCAGATATTTTTCATTCTTTTTATTATTAACGAAAAATTCGTGTTTTTATATATATCCTATTACTTCTAAAATAATAATTGAAATTTGTTGAATATTTTCCAAAATACAGGTTAATGTGGGCATTAATTAGTTAAAGGAGGATGCCCACGGCTGCCCCCAAGAAATATCAATATGGAATGCATGAAACTACTAAAAAGATGAAGAATGTATGTAAACTTAAAGATTCACATGCGAATTTTACCGTATACAAGTGGGGAAACATTTTGAAAGTAATTTTTTGCATTTTTTACTACTGATTGCCGCACGAAATTTTGATTTTTCCACTTATTTCAGTAAACTTCACCGTAATTTTTTTCAATGATCCCTTCATTTTCCCAGGTTAATTTTTTTTTTAATTTCATATTTTGTCAAGCCCTAATCAAAAACACCAGTTTTGTACGTTACACTACGTTCCTTTTTTTAATACAACTTCGTGGGCATCCTCCTTTTCCAATTGATTATTAGGATTACTGTAGAAGAAAAAATATATTTATGAAAAAAATCATGTTTTTATGTCCAATCGGTAGGGACTATAACAATGAATTAATCTTCATGAAAATTTATATATAATTAGTATTTTAATTCGTGATTTTTAGTTTCTTACCTAACTGAAGTAATAAAGAAAGAAATTATTTTCTATTTTTTATTTTTTAAATTTTTTACTACTTATATCTCATAAATTATTTAATTTCTTTTTAAACCAACGCGCACGTACGCACGCACGCACGCACGCATGCACGCATGCACGCACTCACGCACACACGCACGCACACACACACATATTTATAAAAAGAGCATTATGACTCGGAATATTACGAGAAAAGGACCATATTATGTACATTTTATATGCTTCGTCTGAGAAAATGATATACAGTAATAAATTTTGTGTAGAAAATAGTTTGAACACAAATAATGTGTTGTAAAATTTTATTTCTTAAATCAAAAATATAAAATTTCAATTCATAATGAATGAATTTGGAACAGTACAGGAAAAAATGTCAAAATATTGAAATATAGATGTTTTTTAACGTTTCTCTCGAGTTGTAGATATTTTAGCTCAAATTTGAATTCAGCGCTGCAAAATGTATAAAAAATGATATATACATTGTTAAAAATTAAATTTTTATACTGCATGAAAACGGATAATTGCAACAAAATCGAAAACGCTCTAAGTTTACACGATTTTTCCAAGTAAACAAATATTGACAACATCCTATGTATATTTTTTCTTTATTCTACATTGTTTTAGCTTTAAAATTCCGCAAGATTCATTCCGATATCTTTATTCCATCCAAAGTTATACGATTTTGACACAAAATTTATCGAATTCGCCCACTGTGGGCCGCTGATGAAATGTCTTTTTTATTCTCTTATTTGGGAGTTTTAGTCGATGATCTGATACCAGAAGACGATTCTATGTAGGAATTTTATCATATTTTATTTGAAATAAATGATCTCGTATATAGTTAACCTTATTAGAAAAAGACGTAATTCATTTAGAGCAGTTGAGTTAGTCAAAACGCACAACAAATTCAAACTTAAAATATTCTAGGAAGACTTGAAGCCAAAAAAACGTTTAATATACAGTTATTAACACTTAAGCCGTTAAAATATTTACCATGCCAAAAATTTGAGGTTTTTTATAAAAGATCTAAAAAATACGCGAATGTAGTTACCTCCAGAATCAATATCATTTATTCTTTAGCTGTAAAATTATAGTTGGAATATTCTTTCAGGTTAGCTTGCAAAAAGGGTTCCAAGATGTTTTTGAATATAGCCGTACAGTCGGTTTTTTAGATTATGAAAGTGCATCTTTATAAAAAAAGCGATCTTTACCAAATATCATAATTAAAAGTCAATGGGTCATTATACAAAAACAAAACACATTTTATTTATGCCTGTCAATTGCAGTAATGATCTAATTTTTGATTATCAAACATGTACTATAAGATAAATTTGGTAATACTTTGTTTGCTTTCAAAGATTGCCGAATCGTCGGTTTCAATGACCACATAAAATAGTAAGAAATAAGATTCTTAAAAGATTCTAGCGTTAAATTGTATAAATTTGATGTAAATAGCTTCTTAAGACTCATGAAAGCACACAAAAATGCCAACTGTACATTTGTAATTAGTCGCAGCGATTTTCAATGAATAAACATTTTTTTTATATACTGTATTCTTTATTATAAAACTTTTTTTAAAAAAAGTAGAACCATCTTTAATCAAACCCATATTTTTTATATAAATTTTAATACTTTAAGACCGCTATGTAATAGCACTAAGTTCAATTTTGTATTCTTATCGCAACCATTTAATAATAAATATATTGCATTTGTTAATTTTACAATTTAAAAAAATTAATTTAGAAAACTACTATTTTTTTTATTGAATATCTATTCACAATTAACATTCATTCTTTTTGAATAAAATGTCTTACAACATGTGACAATAATAAAAAGTATTTAATATTAAATCAATAACGATGACATAATCAAATAAAGTCATTTGTCTTAATCAAACGCTATATTAATAATAATTATACATTAGTTCCTAATAAATTTGAATATTTCAATCAAAGATGGTATAATAATATATCATTATCAATATAGAATTATAATATATCATTCTAGGTCGATACCATATCTTAATTTGCGGCGGACGAGATCAACATTTTATAGTAAATTTTTGGTCGCTGAATTTGAATCTGGCCTCAGAATTATTCCATCATGTCAGATTTCTAAGATACCCTAACCTAAAAGTGCAAAAACTACTGTTTTTTGACATATTTGAGGTTATTTAGCATCGCGATTTTTTTTCGCGAAAACTATACACATCATCTTAAAGTATAAGTCTTCCTCTTTCGAATACCGTTAAGTTTGTTCAAATATCTGTTTTTTTTTTTTGCAGTTATCGCATTTTGAAATTTTTATATTTATGAATTTCTCAATATTTCAAAATCAATTAGGGAACACTAAGAATGTTTAAAAATCAATAGCTGGTCACTGTTTCTTATGTAAAAAGATCTGCTCAGAATCCCAGGTCAGATTTTCAAAATGATTTAAAGATAACACTGGAATAAAAAAAATTTAACCCAGAGACTAGACCTATCGTACCTGAAGGACTTTGATGCGGTGAATCCGAATCCGTGCTCAGAATTGCTCCTATATGTCTGGTTTTCGAGATATCCTAACCTAAAAGTGCAAAAAACGCGTTTTTTTGTAGTTTTTGAGGTTACGTGACGGAAGGAAAAAAATGATTATCAAAAAACGTTGTGTGACAACTGAAAGTAACACCCTTCCCCTTTTATATCTATTTGGATTTTTTCAAATATCTTTTTTTGTCACCAAAATATCGCTATTTGAAATTTTACAATTTAGCGCCTTAACCCATCCACAAAAAAAAATCGAAAAAATTCTGCCCGAGACCAGACCATGTTGATCTTGTGTTTCTAGGATCGCTGATTCCGAAACCGAGGTCCAATTCACCCCATAAGGTAAGAATTTTTCGTAAGCTCAAAAAACAACCCCTAAAAAACACCCCTACCAATCCATAAGCAGGCAAACCACCAGAGCCTGGAAACAGGAGGTTAAATCGCTTGTTTTTCTTAATATAATTTAATCCGACACCGCACCACAAGTGGGCTAACAACCTACCACTAACCCACCTAAGCTAATTAGTCATTTGTTTTTCTTGAAATAATTCAATCCTACACCACAAGTGAGCTAACATACTTATCCCCAACCCACTTAAACCTACCTAACCTCTAGAAACAACCCTTACCAAATCACAAGCACGGTAACCCATCTGACCCTGGGAACAGCAAGTTTAATCGCTTATTTTTTAGGTCAAGTGGTTTAGCCTGTTTATGGTTTGGTAGGGGTGGTTTTTAGGGGTTGTTTTTTGAGCTTACAAAATTCTGACCTAATGGGTTGGGTTGGGTGAATTGGACCTCGGTTTCGGAAACCTAAAACCTAAATCCTAAAAACACAAGATCAACATAGTCTGGTCTCAGGCAGAATTTTTTCGATTTTTTTTGTGGATGGGTTAATTAACTTGATAGTTAAGAAACTTAAGCTCACGAACCTGGTCCCAACCATAAGCCCAAAAAAATCAAACCAACAAAATCCAAACCCACAACACCCAAACCGACAAAGCTTAAATCCACAAACCCCATACACTTCAAACCCACAAACTGCAAGCTTAGAAACTCAAAGCGTACAATCAAAAACCCAAAAACCCCAAATCTACAAACACGAATCCCACATATACCAAGCCGACAAATTCCAAACCACCAACTCCAACTTCATAAATTCTAAATCCAAAGCTATAATACCCATTATAAAATATAAAGTATGAATTTTTTAAAATGTCTAGTCATTTTAAAAATACATAAAAATGGCCTTTAAATATCAAAAACTAATATTTTTAAAGCGCTGGATTTGGAAATGTAACACAGGCCAGGAAGGCTTTTTTCTAAGTATGATAGTAGTTTTTGATGTATTTTTTCATGCTGAATCCAAATACGGCCGCTAAATTGTCGTATCACGTCGGGATTTTGAGATATTTTAACCTACATATAGAAAAAACACGTTATTTTGACATATTCGGTCATATTACTACGCTAATTGATTTTTTAATACAAATATCATCTAAAAGTACAACTATTCCTAATCAAAATCCATTTCTAATTTGTTAGATATCTTATTTTGTTTTCATAGATATGGTCGATTGAAATTCATTAGAATATCGTTTTCGTTTTAACGTTACATAAGTTCTAAAATCCATAAATTCTTGAAACCTCTAAAACCCTTAAAATAAAGAAAATTACTCTCGATTGCGTGATTTGAAGCAGAAAACCTGCAATCTATAATCCAAAGCTTCTAACGCAAATCAGATCGCCCTCGAGTGCGTAATTTTAAGCACGCAACCTGCAAACTATAATCCAAAGCCCCTAACTCAAAGCAGACAACCCTCGACTGCGTAATTTGAAGCACATTACCTGCAAACCATAACACAAAGCCACTAACCCAAAGCAGATCACCCTCGAGTGCATAATTTTAAGCACATAACCCGCAAACTATAATCTAAAGCCTGTAACCCAAAGCAGATCACCGTCGAGTGCGCAATTTTAAGCATATAACCTGCAAAGTATAACCCAAAGCTCCTAACCCAAAGCAGGTAATCCTCGAATGCGTAATTTTAAGCACATAGCCTGCAAACTATAATCTAAAGCCTCTAACCTATAGCAGATCACCCTCAAGAGCGTCAATTTAAGCACAATTGATTCAGAAAATACTGTTAAGAGGTAGAATTGGCTGCATTTGTAGTTAAATCAATAGAGATAAAGGAGTAAAGACAGACAGTTATAGAATTGTACAATTTTCTTATAAAATACGAATATTAATTGTTTTTGTGATAATAAAGTTTCGGTACCTATTTAAATAAATTGGTCAAATAATAAGGATTCTATACCTGCTCGACAGCTGTGTAAGATCGGAAAAATTGTAAAAAAAACCTTTCGGGCGAAGAAAAGCTTGCTGCTAATATGATTAACATATTGACTATTTACTATGGACTGGCTATTCTGAGTAATCATGATTCACGCGGCAGCAAAGAAGGAAGAGTTTTGCGTAGACAAATACAAAAACATGCTCTAGATCATCTTAATGGATGCTTTTTACTCTATTGGTATCAACGACTCTGTAAGAGTATAAAAAAATTATCGAGTTTTATTTTGAAAATTTTAGTGTCCAAAACTTTAAAGCGTTTTTCTGAAACTTCTTATTTTTGAAGTCCGTGAACGTTATGACTCAAAATCTACTGAACCAATCGTTTTGAGATTTTGCACAGTACTTCTTCATATAATTCACCAGGTATACCTAGGAAATTTTTTGTCTTTTTTTTGTTTAAGTTAAATGTTAAGATTCCTTTTCATACTTATCTTTGGAAAGCATGGATTTTCCTTTCAAATCAACTATTTTTTATATAAAAAATTTATCTATGTATTTAATATAAATCTTGCGTTGCATTTTTAAGTAATAACTATTATTCGAAGCTAATGAGACATAAACTTAAAAAGAATACAGTAAATTACAGCGGAAATCGCATTATTCTTATGTAATTTGAGTTACTAAATATTAATCTGACGTGAAAATAGGACTATCTGGTACAAATTAATTTAGATCGAAAATATGGAGATCACACGAGATAAAATTATTACATTTAGATATTAATATGCAGTCGAATTCTGCGTTAGATTTAAAATTCATATTTTCCTTAAATAGTTTGCAAAAATACTGATATTTGTGAAGAAAATATCATGTAGTTTAAGAAGGTTCTACCGGTACGTAGTAAATCAAGCTCGGAATTAGCTGGATTTGACAAGCGCAGCCTATATACTTATAGGATTGTATTCACCGTACATAACCTTCGCCTAAATTGACTTTTTAGAAGAAAAATATCTCCTTTTTCTTTAACAGACCCTTGAATGATCATTTTTCAAGTTGCTATATATTGCTTAATAATTTTTCTATCACTGCAATTTAAAAAAAAATCTCAATGTGAGCTATTTTAATATTGCGTTAACAAAATAACTCCTCATAAGAGACAATGTTAAAATTAATAAAAATAATATTTTTTTCTCGCTTTTGAGGCCATGAAGTCTCATAAAAATTTAACAGTAATTTTATCAGGCCTTTATCTACGAACTTGTAATTTTTCGTTAAAATCTCAATGTTATATCTGTTATTGGTAGAACCTCCATAAAAAATTTTAAAAATGGAAAAATCTCAAAAGTTTAGAAATTTTCGACGCAGAGACTAGAGGTTTTAAGGTAAACTATATAACAGGAGTTTATCCCAAAATACAACTATTTTGCTCTAAATTAAAGAATTTACTCTTAATATATCTATTTGAACATCCCCTAGCAAACAATTAATTTTTAAAGATTTTTTCATGTCTAACTAAAAAAGTCTTGACAGGAAGTTATCTGTAACCCTCCTGCGCATAAAGCCGAACTACCTCGTCCAAAAAGGACTGTTATCATATGCAGGAAGACGAGTTAACTCGTTCACACATTATTCATCATAACTTTTTATCTAATTCATTCAGATGTATGTTTAATGAGTTAAATAAAAGCTGAAGAAATTTAGAACAATTTTGTATAGATAGAAAATTTTATCTCTATGATTGAATGATATTGTAACAGTAAATTCATTTTTTCGACTAATATAAAAATAATATTACTTCATTTGGAAGCTACGTTTATTGAGCAGATTAGTATTCTGAGACTAATAATACATTAGAATAGTAAGGTTTTCACTCCAGTTACGGTAATTTTTTTTATTTTATGTGACCTACTTTATTATTTACTTATATTTCGTATTCATTCTTATACAAATCTATAACTGCTATATCGCGTTACACACCTTCAGCACAGTAATTGTCGCACTCAGATTAAATAATATCACTACTTATAAATACAATCTTATAAATTAAATCTGTACTTATAACGTGAATCCATCCTCTTCGGGTCACAGATTTGGGTGAAACTTTACAGAGGTTTCAGATTTTAGATTTTAGCATTTTAGAATAAGATATTAGCATTTGTTCAAATTTTATAAGCAATCTTGAATAAAGCTAAATTTTAGACCTTAAAATTTTGTGTTTATTTTCATTATAAAATGCGTCTGAAATTAACTTCATTTTCAAACTCTAATAACTTTTGAATGAACAATGGTAATAACTTGTTCTAATATGAGAATGAAAGTTTATTATCTCTACATTTTATTTACGCCTTGCGACATTCTTTACGATATCTTGATAGAAAAGTTAAAGGCTAAGCATTATATATTATACATTTTGATTAAATGGGCTTTAAATCGTGTCCTAGGATGGGCTCTCAATGGACCCATTGGCACTCACGCCGAGACACGCTTCTCGTATTTTCGACTAAAGACTGTCTGTGTAAAATTTCA
The DNA here is from genome assembly GCA_900490025.1 of Megastigmus dorsalis. Lineage (NCBI taxonomy): Eukaryota > Metazoa > Arthropoda > Insecta > Hymenoptera > Megastigmidae > Megastigmus > Megastigmus dorsalis. Next base: position 14,843 of record UELU01144962.1, read on the forward strand.
GTTAAATTTGTGATCCAGTGGGTGTGGACTCTATATGTTAGTAAAAAATATTTGTACATATTTATAAAATCAATTGACTGGCTTATATAGGTAAAGATAAGTTTTCGAGATGGAAACAAATAAAAATCAACGGAAAAATGAAAAAGAAAAAGCAACGAGGTAGTCCACTTAAAAAACAAAAACAAGTATAAATTCAGGTAGAAATTAGACACAAATTGAAGGATACTCTACAATGACAAATTGTAGAAGAGCAAAAAGCATTTTCGAAAGTATAGATTATAATCTTCCAGTTCTTGAATTAACTCGAATTAGGAAAGAAAAATTTACATACGCAAGAAAACGATACAGAAGAAACACTTAATCATTTATCAGAAAAAATTTCCGAATTACAGTGAAAAAAACTGCACTAGTCAAAGGGAATAACGAAATTTCGCGTAATATTGTATAATTTAAGTATTTTAAGTATAATAAATTTAATGCACATTAGCAGAATTCTCATTAATTTTCTTCATATCTGCCACATTATTCGAGTCTCGCCTATAGATATTCTACTGAGTATGTTATTACGATATCCTATTTTTTTCTAGACCAATATAATATGCGCAAAATTGCAATACAAGAAAAAGTATCTAGTAAATTAGGAGTCAGAATCGATCAAGTCTTGCAAGGCCATGGAACGACGACGTGGCTAGACGTTGCTTTTCCAAGCCAGAATTATTTACCAAAGCATTAGAGTTAGATGCTAACTTAATTAAAAGAATTGCCACAATACTATTTGTCTTTAAATGCAAAAATATACAAAATTGAAAGCTGGAACAGTTCTGTTGGGAGACATCCGAGTTACATTATCAGATGTATCCATGGGCAAGTATGAATCCTTCCTTACACAAACTTCTGAGTCACGGTTGCCAAATTTCCAAAAATTTACCGAAGAAGTATGACATCACATGCGAGACAGGATAGCCGGAAGACAAGGATAACTTACGTCTTTAACCGGGCAGTAAGATTAACAGACCCGTTGTTATCTCTGTTATTAATAGATGATAAATTAAAGGAATATAAAAAGCAAAAACTTGATGATGTAGAAAATAGATATTAGAAAATTTATAGAAGACAGGTTAGTAGACTATAAATGTGGGGCTAAACGATAATATTTTACACAATAGCTAGTTTTAATTTCTTTATATTACTCTAACCTAATAATCGCAACTTTGAAATGATTTTTAGGCTCTCGTAGTATAAAATATTGTTCGACACTGGTGTGTAAGTTAATTTTTAGCGCATGGGAAGTTTTTGGCCCGAGCGAAGCGAGGGAGAAAAGACACATAGAAAGCCAACTTACCCACCCGTGTCAAAAAGTACTATTTTAATATACATAAACTAACCATTCAGGTAGTAGTGGTAAAATGGAAGTTGACGGAATAGTCGAAAAATTTGCTGTGCGGTACGGCTTCTTCATCAGAGACGATGATTCCAAAATTTTCAAAATGCTGCTGGAGTGTTATCCGTATGGTGAAGATTTTGTTGTGAAGAAGTTAGAGTGCGTTTTACACGTAGCAAAATGTATTTTTAAGCGTGCTAATGAGACCACAAAATCACTTGTACAAAAGAAAAAGGCCCTAAAGCAAGCTAAAAAAAAAGAAAGCCACATCAGTAAAAGCCGCACCGAAAAAAACCGCACCGAAAAAGATACATCAAGGTATTCGTAAAGAAATTTGGACATGGTACTATCATAAAATATCCACGGACGCCAAACCTCAACACTTGCATTGCTCGCCTAATTGGTGTAAGTATTTCAAGGCTCAGACTGCTAATAAAGCGTATAATCATCCACCTGCTCTTTCTGCTGATATTCAAGAGGTACTAAAACCAATTTACGAGGACTTAACGAAAACGGAGCTGTTCGACCGGTGCTTAGGTGGCCATATACAAAATAACAACGAAAGTTTTAACAAGTGTGTCTGGGATATGGCACCTATTCACAAGTTTAATGGCAAATAAATTGTCGATATTGCATGCAAAACTTCGGCTTGCATCTACAATGAAGGATATAAGCCAGTTTTGAAGATAATGGAGGTATTATGCATCAAACTCAGCCCTTTCGCTAAGCCACCATCAAATTCGCTAAGCAGCGCAATAAGTTACGTATTAAAGATGCAAACCGCCGCAGTTCACAATCTTCCAAAGAGGCCAGAATGAAACGAAAACAAGCAAGATTGGAAAAAATTGAAGTTCAAGAACTAACAGAAGGCGAAATGTACGGTCCAGGCATCGCTGATTAAATTTAGATAAGATTTATTTATGATTTTTCATTAAAAAAAAACTTTAGACGCGTATTTCTCAAAACAACGTTTTTTAGAACGGGAGGCACGATTCCTGTAAAACGAATAGACTGATTCTTATAAAAATTTAACCATATATTCTACATACAAAAAGACACAAAGTGGACTAAGGACGAGTTTTAATTTTGAGTTTAACCTATTTTTTCTCACTAAAATTGGTGCAAACAAACGCGTTTTTTTCACTTTTTTTTATTTTGGCCGCCATTTTGTTATTTATTGATCAAATTAATATCCATAGTCCATCTTGTAGCAATTATCATTCTGAATCTGAAACATTTTGATTTTTTTGTTGAGTTACTATGCCTGTCGTCTACCAACCTCAAAATCATGGTCTTATATTCAGTTAAAGTTTTTGCATATAAAAATTGAAAATAAAGGATTAAGTAAAGGTTATTTTGACCTTCAAAACAAGAAATATGAGATAGAAAATAAAATAAATCAAATGTATGACCTTTTGAATCTTTGGCTAACTCTTTGAATAGAGAATTAAAATACCATTAATTTAAAAAAATTTCATGCAAATTCATTAAGATTTAATTTTGGAGCATAACGACTCATGCAATTTGGGACCAAGATACACTACTGTACGTATCTAACCATTGAATTGGTATAATTAGCTCTAGCTGGGCTTAAAATACTGATAAAGGTATGATCTTTTTTAGGGAAAAAATTTCTTTTACAATTTATGTACTATATATAAATTATTAATAATAAATTTTATATGTTTTTTTACAGGTTGAACAGCAAACCAATCGGCGCATTTCAGAGCCACCTAAAGCAATTTAAACACAAGCGAGATACCTTCTCCCCCGCTACTTAACGACACCGCTTATCTTTCCATAGGAAACAGCGACCTTACAATAAATATTAGTGTAAATTTTTTTCCTCGCTCTTGAATCCTTACCTCTTCCAGTTTTATTTTCCTGATTTCCTCTTTGTACTTTCTTATTGCCATTTCTGACAAATCTTCAATTTGAATCTCATGCACTAAGTGCCATAATAGAGTGACTCAAACCCGAGCGTTCGCGATTGGAATGCGGCTTACGAGATGAATCTGTGCACGAGCAAGACTGCCAGTATGCAGTAGTTGTAATAAATGAGTGCCCTGTTGATTCCAAGGTAAAATGGCCGAAACAACGTTGAAGACGTTGAAAGGTTAGTGCTACGGCATCAGTGGTCATGACATGGAGGAAGCTCTGTCAGTAATGTAGTTGAGTCGACAGGGCTTACAATTTTCCAGGAATAAAAGGCTGCAAAACTAACTGTTGTGTGATTAAACAGCAGCCGACTTCGAACCGAAAAATGACACGGACAAAGTAAAGGGTCAAATGCAACAAGAACAGTTGCGTGGGGACTATATCGAGGAAAGGGCCTTTGGGGTATTTGGATCCGCTACATATGACGAGAATGTTCGGTATTATAGTAGGCACCCATTGCAAATGCAGCCAGTGGATCCAGCAATAAGAAATGATGATGAACAGCGAGAAGTTCGGTTGCATGCTTCGAGTAGGTCCCATCAAGAGAGAGGCAAGGATGTAGCAACTGAGTCGCATGAATAATCGGAACACTAACAAGAGAGCTCTACAGATTTGGAACAGCACGACCGTGGCAAACAAGATGATGAGCTACCACGGCAGGATACTACAAATGGGTAGATTGAGGCTTCAGCAGAGAGCAAGACCTTTGACAAGGAAAGAACGGTCTCAGTTTAGACGGGCAGCAGCCAGTGAATATCATGGAGATATTCGCAAATATTAAGCAGCAATTCCTGCTACTGAACGAGAGAGTGACTGGAGTCTCTCATCGGTGCACAGTATTGGAGGCAGCGCTAAAGCCCTAGGTTCCAGTATATGTATGGGCACTAGAACCCAATTACGGCTGACAGTACTAGAGTTCAGCCTGTTTCAGGCTGAGAACAACCTCAAAGTGGCTTCTAGCACGAGGCTAGACAGCAGAAGTCTGTTGAGGTCGAGATTATCGGAATTTTGACGGCATCAGGAAATGCAAATTGAGAATAATTTTCTGGAGAGGAATCACGTTAATTTCCAGAATACATATACGTAATAGCCTACTGGAGGGGGAATCTCTCAAGTAGTAACAGACCCGATAATATTAAATAAAAATAAAAATAAAATAAAATGAAGCGAAATTAAGCAATATTTAAAATAAACTTAGCCAAGGTGAAAAAAGAATAAAAGTTTGAGATTTATACAAATTAATTTAAAAAAGATAAAGGTGAAGTGTCTTTATGGTGAAGAAGATAGTCTATGAGTTCGTCTAAACATGAAGGATGTGGTGATAAAGAGGCGCTTCCAAAGTAGAGCCGATCAGTGAGATGGCAGGTCAGGGCAGAGCCTCATGCAGAACCTCATTAATGAGAGACAGATACCGAGACAGAGAGGTAGAGAGAAACAGAGAGACAGAGAGATGAAGAGAGATAGAGAGACACAGAGAAACAAAGTGCAAGACAGAGTGAAAGACAGAGGGAGGATAGAATAGAATAGAATATAATTTATTGAGACCGGGGGTTTTTACCCCATTTGATCCGAAACGCATGTATAATTACATTTCGAAGGATAAATCGTCGTATCAACGGTAACTGAATAATAGCAATAAAAACAATAACAATAATGATAATAAAAACACAATAATAAAGATAAAAAAGAAAAAAAATGAAACAGAGTATAATAATAATAATAACGAAGTAAAAATAAAAAATGTAAAAAAATGCTCGATTTAAATAATTTCTGAATAAAAAGAAAAAGATATTAAAAAGATTAAAAAGAAGTGATTAAAAAGCTAATAACATGAATTTAAATAATGATATTGCTCTTGACTATGATCTGCAGGCACCAATGACGCTGATAAGGGGCGGACTTCCTTCCCTCAGTTTGAATAAGCTTTGGTGGCGGGTTGATCACTCCTTTATGCCTTCCAGCAGCACTCTTGTGGCCCAGTCGGCCCTGTCGCGATCCAGTAGCTGCTGAAATATGCGAGGATTGAAGCTCGTGGCGATGTCAGGGCTGAACTGCAGCGGACCCAGACTGTTGAGTAGATTTGACGCCGTGATGGTGAAGGATCGCTGCTGAGATTTAGTCCTTGGCGTGCTGTAAGTGAGAAGTCTGGGAGGAAGGCGGCTGGAGGAGCGCATATTGGGCTGGGTTGCGGAATGCCATGATGTTGAACGCCAGCGAATCTATGAAGTACTCGCGGCGCCTGGCAGCAGAAAGCCAGCTCAGGCTAATGCAATGCGGGATGACATGCCCCATGCGGGGAATGGTGCCACAAACGAAGCGCACGCAAGCATTAAAAGCGCACTGGATCTTGGTGCTGCGCGTTTTGTCTAGATCATGATCAGCCGAATCAAAGGAGTGGTAGATCTGGGTGTTGTCGGCGAAGATCATATGCCGTGCGACGCTCAGAACGGATGAAAGGTCGTTGATGAATACGACAAAGAGGAGTGATCCAAGAACGCTCCCTTGCGGGACCATTCTGAGGTTGAGCCACCCTCGTCCATCACTGCTTGGAGCCTGTTATAAAGATACGCGTAAAACCAGTCGAGGGCTGCATCGGAGCACATTAATCGCTTGAGTTTTTGAAGCAGGAGGCCGTGGGGGACTGTGTCAAACGCTTTCGAGTCGAATAGCACAAGCGCTGTGATCATTCGCTTGTCTATCGCTGCGCGGATGTCGCTGAGTACCCCCAACAGGGCCGTCTGGGTGCTATGCCCCCGACGAAAGCCGGCCTGTCGCTATCAGTCTGGTGTCAGACATCGACGATATGGTGGCCTTTTTCGCCAGGGGGAAGAGAAAGGCTCGTCTCCAAAGGTCGGGGAAAGCGGTGCTACTCAGCGAAAAATTAAACAGAGCTGTGATAGGGGATATGATCGTAGGGGCTGCCAGCTTGAGCATTACCGCTGAGACGCCGTCTGGTTCCGACGCTTTAGAGCTGGATCTACCGATGGCCAGCGAGACTTCGCGCTGTGACACCGCCGCAAATCTAAACAACTGACCTAGCGGGGGCGATGGGCGACGCCAGTGAAAGCCTCTGGAGAATGGCAAGCGGCAAATGCACTGCGTCTGCGGCAACGTGCCTATTTAGATCCGAACCTGAGAAGTAAGTAAAGGGTCAGGCTCGAGGAGTACTCGAGACGCCCATTTTTCTGAGGTGGCACCATTTGGCCTTGGCCTCTGACGCGCTATTGAGTTGCTGTGAGTAAAATTGGTTCTCGGACGAATCAATTTTATTGCAGATAAGCTTACGCAGTGCCTTAAATCTATCGAAGGTAGAGGGTGAGCCTGAGCGTTTAGCAGCGCGGTAAAGGTTATCGCTCCCACGCAAGTCTGATGTCATGCGTAACCCATTGCTTGCGCGAGCTCGAGAGAAAGAAAGAGCGAATAGGAGCCACCTTGTGGAATGAGGCGATGATATTATTTGTGATCGTCGAGGTTAGTGAATTTACAAAGGTGGCAGAAAAATTATGAGAATGAGCGGAGGGCGATGAGTGAGTAGGATAAGCAGTATAAAAATTAGACCTTGATTTATTGTTCGCAGAGAACGAGATTAGTGTGATGAAGTCGTGGCCAGCAATAAATGGAGAGATGGATTTAGTATATGAGACGAGTGAAGAAAGATTGCTAATATTGAAGAGATCGAGCCATGCATTTGAGAGGCGATCGCGATATACGGCGTGATGCGTGGGCTCCGATGGCACCAGGAAGAGAGACAGAGCGTCGATGCTCTCATGAAAGTGTGAGGAGGCTAAATTTGCCACGGCCATATTAATATTAAAGTCACTCGTGATAATGATTTCAGTGTAGTCTTGCAAAAAGCTTGCAAGTGTGTTAAAGAAAGAATCGAGGTAGGCGGCGTGAGGGAGTCTATACACCACTGCTAGGAGAAGGGCTGTGTACTCTAGCGACAGCTCAAGTATGAGAAACTACGGTGTGATGTTAAAAGTGGACCCTGTAGTGCTCAGGCCATACGCGGGGCCGGCTGCAGGGACTCAAAGTTAGCAGCTGAATAGATGGGAATCAGCGGTCCGATCGGCGTACTTCGCATGCACACCGTTAGGTCGCAGACTATCGGTGTCGCGTAACTGAGGCGTTTGTAGGCCTGGAAGGCCTGGCCAAGAAGCAGATGGACCTCCTTCGGCCAGAGCGTTTGCAGGTATATATGTGCTGTACCTCCTGACCCAAGGATCGCGTCGCAGGTTAGATTTTTAAGCCTCGAAGAGCGCAATAAAACGAGATCCCTATCTTGAGGCGATCAGAGCCTGTACATTTCTTGCATTGTTACGTTCTCGGAATCTTACGTACGTGGCCGCGACCTTCGGTTGTCTATTATTATTTATCCTCATATACCAAACTTAATTATTTACTTGGTCGATCTATTAATCAAATTTTTTGATAGAATGACATTTATTTTGTGTCGTTATAGATTTTAAACAAATAAAGGAGGATCTATCCGCAAAGCAATTTTGAAAACACAAAGATTTTATGAACTTATAAACTTTTGTCCTTTACTAATTTGAATTGGCAACACTAGGTGTCGGATAAGCCAGAGATCCTGGGTCAAGGCGGGCGGAGCGTCTAAGGGCGCTATCATCGCAAATGCGCGTAAATCGATTGGCCAGATACTGGGGGTTAGCATGTGCGATGACGTTGAACGCAAGAGCCCCCATGAAGTACAACCGCCGACCAGCAGCTGAGAGTCATCCAAGACGAAGAAGATGCGGCGTGAGATGCTCTCGCCTCCCCAGATTTCCCTGCACAAATCAAAGACACACATTCAGACCGCGTTGGAGCCTAAGGGGTCGCGTCTTACCCACATCGTTGTAGAATACACAGGCATAGTTGAAGACCAGAAAAATCAGGCTCTCTCGGCCAGAGAGAGAGAGAGAGAGAGAGAGAGAGAGAGAGAGAGAGAGAGAGAGAGAGAGGCTGGGAGAGAGTCAGGCACAGACACAGAGGCACAGAAAGATAAGGAGACTGAGGCAGAGACAGAGGCAAAGGCAGAGGCAGAGTCAGAGATAGAGAGAGATACCGAGAAAGAGAGAGAGAGAGAGAGCAACAAAGAAAGTGAGATAGAGAGAGAGCGAGAGACAGCGGGAGAGACATATAGAGGGCACAGAGAGACACAGAGATAGAGAGAAATAAAAAGACAGAGGCAGAAGCAGAGGCAGAGGCAGAGAGTAGAGTATTTTTATTTAGGCCATGGGGCATGACCTCATTTGGCCTAGTTGTAAACATTGGCATACATCTAGTTTTTAACGAAAAATAAAATAAAATAAAATATAATATAACATGAACAACATAACAAAAATGAAAAGGCTTCTAAGAGCCACCCTAAGCTAATGCGATGCGGTGTAACGTGCGGAATAAATTAAAATATAATATAACATGAATAACATAACAAAAATAAAAAGGCTTCTAATTGTAAGAGCCACCCTAAACTAATGCGGTGCGGAGTAACGTGTCCGCAAAACGGAATATTGCCACTAACAAAGCGCGCTCACGCATTAAGTGCAAGTTGAATCCTGGTGCTGCGCATTTTGTCAAGATCATGGTAGACAACATACGCATAATTAAAATGCGGAAAGATGAGGTTGTCAACAAGATTCTTCTTCACGGGAATAGATAGGATGTGCTTGTAATGCTTATGAGTCCAGTTGAGAGTAGGGGCATCAAGGCACCAAGATTCTTTACTTGAGACGCGTAAGGAATTAAAAATCCACGAATGGTGATTTCGGGTATGCTCTCGCAGTGCAAGCGAGAAATAAAGGCTTTGCTGCCCAAGATCATAACCTTGGCCATCGCGAGCTTAAGAGAGAGACAGTTTTCGGCGGCCTAGAAGCCACGGCCTCCGCGTCGCGAGTCATAGTGGCAATGCCTTCGCGCAGCTCGGCAGCCGGTAAGGAGTGGTATATTTGAGTGTAATCGGCTAAAATCATATATCGCACGACTTAGGATTGACGGCAAATCATTAATGAACGTGATGAAAAGCGGCGGGCCGAGGACGCTTCCCTGGGCAATGTTGGCCAAGATCATTAACTAATCCGAGCTGCGGCCTCGCTCATCAAATGATCGCATGTGAGCGATCATGTAGATACACGTAGAACCACGCGAGGCAGCGTCAGAGCACATAAGAGGCTTAAGTTTGAGAGGCAGGAGACCGAGTCGGACCGAATCGAGGGCCTTGGAGAAATGGAAGTTCACAAGCACAGTGACCATGCACTTGTCGATGGCGAGGCGCACGTCAGCCAAGACCCCAAAAGTGCCATCTGCGTGCTGTGGCCTACCGAGCGAAGATAATGAAACATCAGCCTAGATAATGGAACATCAAATAGATCATCTAAAGCTAAACGTTCAAAAAAACCAACTCAGAAAACATCGAAAAAGAACCAGCCGGACAATATTAAATGTGTTAAATATTTGAATCAATCAAAACTATCTTCTGAATCACACGAAGCCGCTGCGAAAAAAAGAATAATAGAGAAACACGCAGGCAAATCTCCCGTGGAAATTTTTAGATTATTTTTTGACGAAAGTGTGATGAATAAGATAGTACAATAAAACAATGATCACTCTTTCCGGCTAGACTCCACTGAACTGTCAAATTTTTTAGCTATTCTTATTCTAATTGGATATTCCAGTTTGCCTCAAACAGACATGTATTGTAATCGAAGTGATGATTGCAATCTGGGATTGGTGCAAATAAATATGACAAGGAACCGCTTTCAAGAAATAAAAAAGTATTTACATGTATGTGACATTGATTTTTTGGATCTAACAAATTGATTTGCAAAAGTGCGACCACTGATTGATGCAATCAATGAGAAATATTTGCAGTTTGGAGTTTTTTCATTCAACTTGTCAATTGACGAAGAAATGATATCGTATTTTGGTAGACATTCGGCCAAATGTTTATAAAAGGTAATAACTTTCATTAAATTTACATGTAGACCTCTTACATTCATTAGCTTATTATCAATATTTAAATTTCAGGCAAGCCTTATTTTTTTATGGGGTTTTTATTTTTAATGGGAATTTTATTTTTTATGGGGATTTTATTTTTTATGGTGTTTTCATTTTTATGGAGTTTTTATTTATATGATGTTCGATTTTTTTACGGGGTTATCTTATTTGTTATGGTGTTTTCATTTTTTATTGGATTTTGATTTTTTATGCAAATTTACTCTTAATACTGTAAAAAATATTGCGAGATATTTTTGTTAACAACAATTGTAATCGCATTAGATTAGCATTTCATTTGATGCTCTTAATGTCATTGAATTTTTGTTCATTTTTTTTATTTATGGGCTACGAAAGTTGATAAAGGAACGTACGTACATTAGTAAATTATAAAACTCTCTCTCAATACATATACATATGTACATATATAATTTGATTCTTTATCATTCTTGTCACTCTCTCTTCCTTTTCTTCTCACTCTTTTCACTTTCTCCTTTCTTAGTTCGCTGTATATGTACATTGATATACATAATATCAATTTGTATCATTCTTCTCTCTCTCCGTCTTTTTACCCTCTCGCGCGCGCTCTCTCTTTCTATTTTTTCTCTCTTTATATATATAGTTTGATTTCTTCTTGTTTCTCTCTCTTATTTCTTTTTTGTTTTCATATGTATATATATATATATATATATAT
>UELU01144967.1:3057-21451 GCA_900490025.1 Megastigmus dorsalis
GCTATAAACTAATAAAATAATTCTTTAGAATAAAAAAAACTGCTGTAAATAAAAGGATATAGCGGCCATAGCTTAAGTGACCCCCAATACCCCAGTCTACCCTACTTGCTGTTGAACGTACTTTTGTATTTTTTTTAAACAATTGCTTTGTTTCTTGCTATGCCACTTCAAATCTTTTTTTATTCAAAAGCATGTTCAACAGCAAGTATGCATGACAAGTTTTAAGTGCGTAGCGTCATCCTGAATGATTTTATCAGACCTGTTTCGAGCATTTCACTTGAAAAATCACGATTTCTTGACACCTTTTGTTTAAACAATTCATTAATTTATTGTTACTCCACCTCAAATCTTTTGTTCTTTTAAAGTATATGTAACAACAAGTATATGTCATAAGTTTTAAGTGCGTAGCATTATCCTAAATGATTTTATACGACCATTTTCGAGCATATCACTTGAAAAATCGATATATCACAATATCTTTTTTTAATCAATTCATTAAATTATTGTTATGCCACCTCCAAACTTTTTTTATTCGTAAGTATGTTCAACAGCAAGTATACCTTATAAGTTTTAGGTGCGCAGCATTATCCTGAAAGATTTTATAGGACCATTTTCGAGCATTTTACTTGAAAAATCGATATTTCGCGATATCTTTTTTTTTAAAACAATTCTTTTCTTTATTGTTATACCACCTCAAATCTTTTGTTCTTTTAAAGTATATGTAACAACAATTATATGTTATAAGTTTTAAGGGCGTAGCATTATCCTGAATTATTTGATCAGACCTTTTTCGAACATTTCACTAGAAAAATCGGGATTTCTCGATAAGTTTTGTTTAAGCAATTCATTAATTTATTCTTATGCCACCTCAAATCTTTTTTTATTTCAAAGTATGTATTTTCACCAATATATATTGTAAGTTTTAAGTGCGGGGCATCATCCTGAATGATTATATACCAGATTTTTCGAACATTTCTGCCGAAAGATCGCGATTTCCCGATAACTTTTGTTTAAACCATTAATTAATTTATTGTTATGCCACCAAAATTCTTTGGTTCTTTTATAGTATATGTAATAGCAAGTATATGTTACTAGTTTTAAGAGCGCAGCATCATCCTGAATGATTTTATACGACCATTATCGAGCATTTTACTTGAAAAATCGATATATGAGTAAATGATTAAATTTTCGAATACAATTGACTGATAAACATAGACCGTTTGATTTACCTTGTATCCAAATTTCCAAATTTTTTAACTTTTTTTTCGTGAAAAACACGCCGCATTTTTGCAGGAGTATTTTAACAAAAAATCGGTATCACCATTCGAAAGAACAGCTCAAAATACGTCGGATATGATCTTTTCCAAATTTTTTCAAACCTTTTTTTTAGTTGAAAAAAAGCCTTGAATAAGTTGTTGAAAATTCGAGGTCTTGGTCTTTAATGGGTTAAAAGAGATATTAAATATAAATCATTATCGATAATGTAGGCGAGAGAAGCAGCAATCACTGATACTGATGTAAGTGAATTAATAGATAACAAGAATGTTAGTAAAAATCGATTCTTGTGTCTTGTTAATATACTGTTATTAGTGTCTACAACGCATCCTGACGTAAGTAGTATAGAAATATAAAAGAAGTATAATGCTTTGTATTTGATACATAAAAATAGAGTACAACGACTGAAACAGATAATCTGAAAAATAAAAACTGTCAGATCAATATACTGAGATATTTGTATACAAAGAAGAATTCTATAAAAAACCATAGAGCGTCAAAAAGGTCCAGGAGACCAACGGATGAGACTGTTACCAAAAAAATTTTAAAAAAAATGAAATAAAATAAAAAAAGAACATAAAAATAGATACAAAAAAGAATATAAAAATAGATACAAAAAACAGAATATAAAAATTCATACAAAAAAAGAATTTTAAAAAAGAATATAAAAAAGAATACAAAACGGGTATAAACACGAAAAATTTTTTCTAGCATAAAACCAAAACTAAGCCAGCTACTCCTCGGAAAATTTATAGATCATTATTAGAATGCCAAGAACAATATCTCGCACTTACAAATAATGAGCACCCGTACTCGTTAATCGGGACCATATTTTCAGAGATTCTACTATAACATGGAAACTAAGCCTGTTCATTCGATGAAAATTCGTACTCATCATTCTAAATATACTAGAAGCAATATCCCACACTAAAAAAAACACCCTTTTTTATTTAATTAAACTCTTCTGTTTAGTAAAAAACTAGTATCAGCCGGGTCGATCTTTTCACAGTTTCTAAGACAAAATGGAATCTCAGCTTGTTCATTCGATCAAAATTAGTACACATCATTGCACATATACTAGGAGCTTTATCCCACGATTACACTACATGAACACCATTATAAGTTTAATTGTACTCGTTTGTTTAATAAAAAAGATCAAGTTGCGGCTGGGTCGATTTTTTACATAGTTTCTACTATAAAATGGGAACTAAACTTGTTCATTTGCTGACAAATCGTAAAAAATTATACATATTATACTAGAAACAGAATCCTGCATCCACAAAAAATGAACACCCTAATTTGGTTAATTAGACTTGTTTGTTTAATAAAAGGCGAGTAGCAGCTGTCAAGAAATTTTTAGATTCTTCGTTAAACTGGAAACTAAGCTTGTTTATTTGTTCAAAATTCATACACATCATTCTAAATTTACTAAAAGTATCATCTCGCACTTACAATACATCAACACCCTTATTTTTTAATTATACATCATTCTAAGTTTACTAGAAACAGAATCCAGCTCCTACAAAAAATGAACACACACATTTGGTTAATTGCACTCGTTTGTTTAATAAAAACAAGTAACAGCCGAGTCGATATTTTCAAAGATTCTACGATGAATTCTCATATTTCCTTTTAGCATTAATTTCTGAAATTCATAGATACTTCGTTTCTGACTTTTTCCTCTTTCCATTTCTATTCTCCTTTACCTATATATTTTTCTCTCGTTATTTTTCCTTTAATCTTCTATACATAATCTTTTTCACAACTTTTCAATAATCATATTTCCCAACATTTCATTACTCACATTTTACTTTTAACACAACTACAATCCGTTTTATTTTCTTCTACAAATTAATTTTCAACTTCAATTAAGTTACTTCTTTTAATGTCCTTATTTACTCTTTTATCAATCGTATATTTTGTATTTATTTTGTTTCTTTTACGTCACTTTCCTTGTCTCTATTTCGTTTTCAATTTCACTTATTCACAATTTTCTTCCTAAAATTCTTCTCAAATCTCTTTTCTTCTGTTTACTTTTATATTTTTGATTGTTTATCTTCACTTTTAAAATTCTTTCTGTAATTCCTTTTAACATACGTATTTACTAATATTACTTACCTATTAACGGAAATATTTTATAAATGATTACTGAGTTTGTAAATTGTATACTTATTTTTTGCCAAACTCAATAGTCACTTTTTCCTATTTAGCGAACAAAACGAAACAATGACTCGAAAGCATTAATTATTACAGCAATGTTTGCATTTATGCGTGCTCCACGTTGGGCGCCAAAAGTAAAAATCAATATGTAACGTCCTGAAGAACACACACAAAGACTTAATTTTAATATCTCCTTTTTGACCTGGACTCTCGTCCAATAATCGGGGCTGGAGAATGTTACTTAAGTTAATCCTTCTCGTCTTCGTTTTTTTCACGCGAAGAAGTCTTCTAACTCTTGCTAAATTTAAAATTTAAAAGTAATTAAAGCATGCACCAAGCAGACCAGGTTTCCCCGTTTAAGAACGGCGGCTATGTTAATCCTACTATCCTTCTACTGCTCTTACCTCTGTTATTGCTGCTGTCGGTGCCTCAGCTTCTCCTGTTAGATTGGTAGGTAGACGGTTGCTCTCGTGAAATAATACACAAACACCATTTCAAAATATTTTTAACACTGAACTTTATTTAATAGACACTTCGATTCTTCTCTAATTTTTTTATTTTCTTACAAAATATCGCGATTTCATTACACACTTTACTTTTAACGATTCTCACTTCATCAACCGTTATTTACTACGTTTGCTTTTCTAGAGCCGCCTTGTGCATGCTCCTCACCGATTCCTTTCCTATTCCATAGCTTTTTGGTTACTGGACCATCCGCATTTATAGATGCAGCACGTCAACTTTGGGTTCTCCCCCGCTTCCCTCTCTACCTATTTTGTGCAGTTTACGCTTTCCAAAATGGAGTCTACGACTGTTCACTCGCTTAAAATTCGTTCACATCATGCTTTATATACTAGAAACAGAATCGCGCACCTACAAAAAATGAACACTCGTATTTGTTTCATTACACTCGGCTGTTTAATAAAAACGAGTAGCAGCTAACATGATTTTTTTCATAGTAGCTATGATAAAATGGAAACTGTGTTTGTTAATTCGACAAAAATTCGTTTTCATTATTCTTAATATACTAGAAGCAGCATTCCGCACCTACATAAAATGATCACCCTTATTTATTTAATTACACACGTTTTTGGTAATTAAAATTGTTTAGAATTTCGGTCAATTTGGTCATAATAGCTATGTTAAAATGGCGACTACGACTGTTCACTTACTGAAAATTCGTTCACATCATGCGCAATATACTAGAAACAGAATCACGTTCCTACAAAAAATAAATACCTATATTTGTGTAATTACGCTCGTTCGTTTAATAAAAAACAGGTAGCAGCCGGGTCGATTTTGTCAGATATTTCAAGTTAAAATAGAAACTGTGACAGTTCACTTGCTGAAAATTCGTTCACATCATTCTTAATATACTAGAAACAGAATCTCGCACTTACAAGAAATGAGCACACCTATTTGTGTAATTACACTCGGCTGTTTAATAAAAAACGAGTAGCAGCTAAAATGATTTTTTCATAGTAACTATGATAAAATGGAAACTATGCCAGTTCATTCGCTGAAAATTCGTTTACATCATTATTAATATACTAGAAACAGAATATCGCACCTACAAAAAATGAACACTATATTTGTTTAATTACACTCATTTGTTTCATGAAAAGCGTACAGCATCTGGATTGATTTCATCATAGTAGCTAAAATAAAATAAAAACTGTGCCAGTTCATTCGGCAAAAATTCGTTTACATCATTCGTACTAGAAAAAAATACCGCTCCTATAAAAAATGAATACCCGTATTTGTTTAATTACACTTGTTGGTTTCATAAAAAACGAGTAGCAGCTAACATGACTTCATCATTGAAGCTAAAATAAAATAAAAACTCCCTGTTCATTCCCTGATAATTCGTTCACATCATGCTTAACTCATTAAGTTCCATAATGTATTTTCTTGTATTTTCAAGTATGCTCTTTTTGATGAACTTGACGTTTTTTCAAAAGAACGCAAAATAAAAAAATATGCCCGATTTAAACCAAAAAAAAAATTGAAAATTTTCAAATAGTTTTTGCTCTGCCAAAAATAAAAAAGTGTCTAGATCATTTGATTTTCGGTTTAAAGGTGGCATGGGTGTCTACTTTTTCGAAACTATTTGCTTACTTTTGAAAATCTTTACTAGAAATAAAATATGGCCGCTTAAAAATCAAAAAATTTTTGAGATGTCCAAATATTAATGAAAAATGAATTTTTGTCTGGAAAAATTGATTTTTCACAATAAGAATGTTTTTAAAATGTATTAAAATCAAGGATATCAGTATTTATTAATAAAATTTTCAAAATGGTGAATTACAAAACGTATATAACCTAAATAAATCGACATTTTTTAATAATTTTTGACAATTTTAAGGCATTTCAGTAAATTTAACGATTGTAAAGCAATTTTTAATAAAACCTAATTTAAAAAAATTTCTAAAAATTCAAAATGGCTGATCCATCATGGCGGATTAAATTTTTATTGTTCAGTATTTTTTACTTACATTTCGCATAGGAGGGTGTTCGAGGTCGCTAATCACGAATTTATTATTATTTTTGCAAAATTTAAAATAGCGGATCCAATATGGCGAATTTAATTTTAAATTTTATTACTTTTATTATATTGCAATGTTCGATAGTTTTTTTAGATCACTTATCGCAAAATAACAAAAATGTTATTTTTTTTAACTTAAACATTTTTAATTATCCTTAATATTTTGCTGCATTATAAATTTTAAAATGGCAACTATGATATTTATTACTTTATAAAATGAAAATTCAATGTGAGTATGATCATATGGCTATAAAAATTCAGCTTGTAACATACGATTTTCCGGGGAAATATACCGATTTTTCAGTATTCAGGAAAGTTCATACTGAAAAATTTGTTCATATGTTGGTTACAAAATTATAGCTTTTACCGCTGAAAACATAATTGGTTCAAATGAATGATCAAAATATTAAAATTTGAAATTTCATAAATTACAATTTTTAAGTTTATAAAGAAAACAGTCAACTATTTTATTCTGAAATATCGTTTTTAAACTTTTAATTTTGATAAATAGTTTTTTCTAATTTGTAAACTTGAACAATTTAAAAAAAGAAATAGAATCGGAAAATATATTTACGAAATAGTGATTTAGTCAACTTTGATCTTATTTTTAACTATCATCAAATTTTATGAATTTCGTGCAGATCGTAAAAAAATTTTGTAAGCTTAATTTTGCTTTTTCAAAACATAAAATAACATTTTTTTTTCATACTAAAGTAAAATATTTAATAAATAATCAGTGCAACACAAGAAAGTTTTCGCAAAAAAAAAAATCTAAAACGCAATCGAAAATCAATCTTTTGACGTATTCGAAAATGAAAATTTGATAGATGTTGCGATACTACCTGGTTGTCTAGATTCAGATTCAGGTACTGAAAGTGATGCTGACGATGATGCTGAAAATAACAATTCTTGCAGTGACAGTGATGATAATAGTGATTATACTGAAGAATTTATTGAAAGAAAATCGTATCACCAAGCTCAGCAAAATTACTCAAATAAACAAAAAAAATTTGAGGAGAAACATGTCTATCAGTGGGTAGAAGGAGAAGAAGTGTATGACGAAATACCGTCTAATGAATATTTACTGAAAGATAAAGATCGTAAGAAAATTACCAACAGTTCTCCAACTGAATTATTTGAATTGTTTTTTTTGTAAAGACATGAATATTTGAAGCTTCAACAATACATTGTTGAAGCTTCAAATATTAATGGTTTGGATTTATCGATTGAAGAATTAAATAAATTCATTGCTATTATTTTACTTAGCCCTTTCAATAACAAATGGATGTTCTACAAGAACTTTTTACACGTGCAAGGAATGCAAAAAGCATTACTGTTCAAAATGTTTCCAAAATGATCATTTGTAAGATCATAAACTAAATGTACTCAGAAAATATACATCACAAATATAAGTTAAAAAATCAATAATAACAAAAATGTTCAAGGAAAATATAAAACCTCAAAATTTAAAAAAAAATTTCTAAAATTTCTAAATTTCTAAATTTAAAAAAAATCGAAGACTTTGAGAAACGTTCACCACTGCGTGGTAAAGTTGGGCAACAGTATGGGAATTTACAAAAGAAGAGACGCAAAAAAAAAATTTCGAGGGATTAATCTCATACCTTAGAATATAAAATTTCATTAAATTGTTATTTTTTTTTATTTCTTTCAATACTAAATTTATTTTAGACAATAAGATTTGACAATAAAATATAAATTTCGTGATAAGTGGCTTTAAAAACGGATAAATGATATTTCAGTATAACAAACGCAATAAAATACAAAATTAAATTCGCCATATTGGATCCGCTATTTTAAATTTTACAAAAATAATAATAAATTCGTGATTAGCGACCTCGAAAACCCTCCTATGCGAAATTTGAATAAAAAATACTAAAAAATAAAAATTTAATCCGCCACGTTGGAACCGCCATTTTGAATTTTTAGATTTTTGTTTTAAATTTGGTTTTGTTGCAATAATAACTTCGTTCAAATTGCTTTACAATCATTATATTTATGGAAATGCCATAAAATTGTCAAAAATTATTAAAAAATGTCGATCTTTTAGGTTATGTACGTTCTGTAATTAGACATTTTGAAAATTTTATCATAAAATGATGTCCTTGATGTTTACACATTTTAAAAACATTCTTATCGAAAAAGTCAATTTTTCCAACAAAAAATTCATTTTTCATGAATATTTGTACATCTCAAAAATTTTTCTAGTTTTAAGGGGCCATATTTTTTTTCTAATAAAGATTTTCAAGAAAAAAAACAAAATAGGTTTGAGAAAGTAGACATCCATGCCACCTTTAAACCTAAAATCAATTGATCTAGAGACTTTCTTTATTTTTGGCAAAGCAAAAACCAAGAAAACTATTTGAAAATATTCAGTATTTTTGGTTTAAATCAGCCATATTTTTTTTTATTTTGCGTTCTTTTGAAAAACGTCAAGTTCATCAAAAAGAGCATTCTCGAAAATATTTGAGAACCAATTTTTATCAAAATAAAAGAAAAATTGAGCGAATGGCAAGAAATCAAAATCAAGCGCCAACATCATGTACATTTGGTACTTAATGGGTTAATCTGCTAGAAACAGAATCTCGCTTCTACATAACATGAACACCCTTATTTGTGTAATTACAATCGTGTGTATAATAAAAAACGAGTAGAAGCTAACATGATTTTTTCATAGTCGCTATGATAAAATGGAAACTATGCCAGTTTGCTCGCTGAAAATTCGTTTTCATTATTCTTACTAGAAGCATAATCCCGCACCACATAAAATGATCACCCTTATTTGTTTAATTACACTGGTTTTTTGTAATAAAAACCGTTTAGCAGTTCGGTCAATTTGATCATAGTAGCTATGTTAAAATGGAGTCTATGTCTGTTCATTCGCTGAAAAACATTCACATCACGCTTAATATACCAGAATCAGAATACCGCACCTACATAAAATGAACACCTTTATTTGTTTAATTACACTCGTTATTTTCATAAAAACCGTGTAGCAGCTGGATTGATTTCAACGTAGTAGTTAAAATAAAATAAGAACTGTGCCTGTTTATTCGCCAAAAATTCGTTCTCATTATTCTTAATATACTAGCAGCATAATCCTGCTCGCACAAAAAATGAACACCCTTATTGGTTTAATTACACCCATTTTTTTAATAAAAACCGTTTAGCTGTTCGATCAATTTGATCATAGTGGCTACGTTAAAATGGAAACTATGACTATTCATTCGCTGAAAGTTCATGTACGTCATTTTTAATATACTAGAAACAGCATTCCACAGCTTCAGAAAATGAACACCCATTTTTGTTTAAGTAAATTTTTTTTTTATTAAAAAGCGAGTCTATGATATAATGATCAGCTTTTCTTTGAGCCTCTGTTGTATTAAATGTAGCGTATGTATTGGAACGTGGCGGATTTTCGCAAGTTAATCGCACGAATTTAAATATTAAAAATGCCTTAAAAGACAATACAAGCAGCCAGAAGGGATGTCCCTCCACCTCTCGTCTCGGGCCGTTAATTCTTTAAAACAATTATTTATTTTTATTTCTATTTTTTATGCCTACGCAAAAACGCGTCGACGAGCGCCGGGACCTTCTTTCAGGGTCAAGAGACACCAACAGAAGATCCCGCTGCAACCTCCAGGATGCGCCGCTCCGTCGCTCAGAACATCTACATGTTGCAGATGCCTAAGTTACGCATTCTTATTTTTTTATCTCGCTCTTATGCCTCTCATCGGTTTTGCCTCCATGTCATTACAATTCTCCCATTTTAATTATTCAAAACCACGCATTTTTTATGCCTTAACCCTTTAACTCCCATAAGGTTTTGATCAATAGTACAAATAATATTTATATGGTTTTAGTGGTTTCGACCATCGCTGAATCCAAATCTGCCATCAGTTTTACAAAATTAATTTGTTTAAACAATTTGTTTAAACAAATTATTGCAAAAAATTTTTTTTTGCACAAACGACTTCAAATTTGGATTCTACAGAAAAAAGTACGTCTAGTATGTATTTTTGCATATTCAAAAACTTTTGATTATTATTAAATTTGCAATCGATTTTCCAAAAATTTTTTTTTTTGCAATAATTTGTTTCAACAAATTGTTTAAACAAATTAATTTTGCTAAACTGATGGCAAATTTGAATTCAGCGCATATCAAAACCCTTTAGTTGACATATGTCATAGGTATATTATTTATCGTTTTCTTATGGGAGTTAACAGGTTCATAAATATTAAAAAATTAATTAACATTCAATTTGTTAATAACAAAATTGAAAAAAAAAAAAAAACATACATACTGGACCTTTTTTCAGTAGAATCCGAATTTGAAGTCGTTTTTGCAAAAAAAATTTTTTGCAATAATTGGTTTAAACAAATTGTTAAAACAAATAATGTTGCAAAACTGATGGCAGATTTGGATTCAGCGATGGTCGAAACCATTAAAACCATATAGATATTATTTGTGCTATTGACCAAAACCTTATGGGAGTTAAGGGGATGTCGGAGCCATGAATGACCGTCGCTTAACCTCGCGATGTTTTCCCAGAAATTGGATTAGATTTAATAAAATAACATAGATCTGAAGTGACAGAATTATTCCTTATTGAAATATGAAGGGTGCTCTTCTCCTTGAATCGAATATAAACGTTTATAACTTTGATATTCTTCAATAATATATAAATAAGACATATCTCAAAATCGGTTACACCGAAAAAGCGCTGCCATACTTTTTTCCAATAATTTAGCCGCATTTTACAATAGAATGAAATTCTTAAGAGTGATATGCATTCTTTATTGAAATGTGAAGGGTGCTCTTCTCTTCTTTTTGTAAGATATACTTAAACTGGCGTTATATTAACAAAAACAAAGTTAGGTCACATGACAGTCATTATAGCTCCGACATCCCCTTAAAGGGTTAAAGGCTAAGAGTACATTTTCCTGCAGCTTATACAAGCGAGCGTTATAGGCTTTCTAATGCCTCGCTCTTCTTGCCTATGAATTTTAATTCGTACATCTGCGGAAAATTCCTTTGAATATTGCCTGCTAGCACATACTAGTCCCAGTATCGAATTGGAATATTATAATTTCCAAAATTATGGAAAATTCCACTAAAAATACTTGTAGTACCTGTGCTTACAGCAGCAAGAGAAAAGGACATTGGAGCCAAAGAGAAGGATGCTAGACCCAACATTCCGATATGGTGCCGAACTAGAGCGCGCCAATCAGCGAGCGACGTGACAGCAGCGCGAAGGATGTCGCGGACCTCGACGGACTCGGCGACGCTTGCCTCGGCGACTTCTCTCCTAGCTGTCGAACGGACAACACCCTCTCCGGACTCTCCCGCGCCGCGTAGTTGCGATCTTCTATATTACGTAAAAGTTCACTCCGCGAACAGTGATAGCACCCGTGCCTTTTTATTGGCAGCGTTCATTCGTTTGGATTTATAAATTATTAAATTATATTTTAAATATTGTCAATTAACTGCCTCGCTTTTCCAGACCCGATGCCTGATTCAAATCGTTTTGATACGAGCAGGAGCTACAAAAGGGTAGGATTTGTCTTACGCGGTTTTACAGATTCTTATTTAAAATTCAATTTATAATTTTGCGCCTACTTTGTGGCTTTAACTCCGCGCTAGAGTGCCTTCGTCCTCGCGCGTTTGTAGTTATTTTTTCTGTTAATTAATTTCTCGCGCACGTATCCGTACGCTCGAGATTTGAGGTGGAGCAACGCATAATTTGGTGAGCCAAGCGACTCAAAAATATTGTTAAGCGTATACCGTGCGTCTTCAAGGCAAATATTTAAAATATTATCTCATGTAGATTAAATTCATAGTAGAGTCACTTAAATAAATAGCGTGCCTACTGCGACAGGCTTATAATATTCCGCTAGACTCTCATTATATTTTATTCTGTTACAATGAAACTAGCATGCCTCTCAGAGGTTCTTTTGTAAATATTTATTTGCCTATTAAAGGACTCAAATTGTTAAGATCAACTCCAAATTATCGAGTGTGAACTTATTTATATTTATTATTTGATATCTTTGCATGTGTGTGTACGTGTCTGTCTACAACCCGAAACTCAGCTCGAACGTCTTTGGCCGTTCGACCTCACGACTCTGCCTCTGGCTAGTCGCGCATAAATAAAAAAATAGAATTTAATTCAAATCAATTAATCGAGTGGCACTGCTCGAGTTTAGAGTATATACTGTTATACTGTTATATACGTTATAGTATATACTGTGACGGAGCGCTACAGGCCTACGGGGTCTTGCATAAAAATCCAGTATCTTTCTAGCGAGTGGATACACTAAATAGATATCACAATTTGTTGGAAGACTATAGGTTTATTTCGATTCTTTATTCAATTGTAAATTATTGGTTGGACCTTACAGTAATTAGTTTTAAATACAATTGTTTAATAATTAATAGATTAGTGTTAATTAAGTAAGTATACAAAAAAATTATTTATTTTAAAAGTTCTGAGAATTGTGGTTAACATACAATGGTTTATAATCTTAACTAATGAATTGCAAAAATGAAATATTGTTACTAATGTGTTGTCGGGGAACAGTATCATTTTCTTTTTTCGTAGTTTTACAGCAATAAGGTGAGACGAGAGAAGCGCCGGCACTATAGGAGGAAAAGTGAGATTTACAACGAGACGGATAAGGACATAGGGTAGTACAGAAGAAGTTCTCGGCCGGTTGATTCCAGATGTGAGAGGGTTTATATGAGTACGAACGATCCACATAAAGGCTGGAAGAATTTCACCGGATTGGCTATATATCATTCGATAGATCACGAAATTTTAAGGAACACGTATGTTTTTCATTTTTCGATTGGACAAGTAGTTTCTGAGTTATTAATTATTAAAAGTTTGTACGGTGAGCCAATCAGCGAACGGCAGATGTGCCCTTTCGCCGCCGCCACTTCTGCCGCCCGCTATAGCAGCCATCTGGTTGACTCATCTTACAAATTTTTCACAATTAATAACTCGGCAACTACTTATCCGATCGAAAAACGAGAAAGATACGTGGTCCTTAGAATTTCGTTATCTATCGAATGGTATGTATCCAATACGATGATATCCTTCCATGCTGTATACATATATATAATGATAAATTTTTAATGGTATAGTCGGTGACGAGGTTATTCCGACGTTTGGAGAGGAAGGCAGCAAGGAAGGGGAGCTTCCAGGGTTGGAAGGACGACATCATCATAGCAGACCTATTGAAACCGAGACAGAATTTTTTTATTGGGGGTGATGGGACGGAATTATGTATTGATTGGTGGTTAAGGGAACTGAAGTTTACGGTGGGTCGTGTGGTTGTTTATGAAATGGGAAAGTGAACTTGGTGTTGTGTTAGGGAGTGATTATATTGTAAATGACCATACTGGTGACCCTTATACGAAGTGTCCATGTAAAGTGAAATATATTTTATATTAATATTTGAATAATTGGACAGTTATTTTTCTTTTAATCCCGTTTTATCTTCTTATTATGTATAGAGGGATAGTGAGTGTAGGCTAATCATTATCCCTTCAACGAGGAGACAGTTATCTCGTGAGCAGTTCGGCTCTGTAATAGGGTGATGTATCGTGGCATACGTAATCCTGGTGTATGGGTGATGATGTGAAGGAATTTCGTTGGATTGTATTTTTGAGGTTAGGCGTTGGGGTTTTCTACCGATTTATTTGGGTTTTTGTGGAATTCATTTGATATTTGTAAGAATCGGTTGTTTAATTTCTTACAGTCTAGCTTTTCTATTTGGGTTAATATAGAGCTTATTGAGTCGTATAGGTTTAACATTTTTTACGGTTAGATTGTAAGTTATTGTGTATATATTCTAGCTCTGAGCGGTTGATGTGTGTTTGGTTAGCTGCTAAAAGGATGATATTGTCTTGGCCTTCATAGAGTGTTTCTATCTGTTTTGCCAAATTATCGCGGTCTCCTTGATCCATAGTTTTAAAGAGCTTTTTGGAGGTCTACCCAATGAATTCGAATGGGGCGCCTCTTTTTGGTGGGGATCGGGGTAGTGTAGTTTTTGAATCAGGCATTGCTGGAAGGAGGGGCCTGAAAAATTGTGTTATGGAGGTTCATCAAGTATGTGGGTGTCAAAACGAAGTTGGAACAGACATTCTATTTACTAACCTATTTAACATTTTCGATTAATGTTATTTTACCAGATCGTTACATAGTTAAATATTGTATAATTAATTTCAAACAACGTACGCTGTGTCAAAAAATGCGAAGTTGCCGCTATCTTAAATAATAGAGCTTATTCTGCTCAAGCTTAGCTATTTTATACAAAAACCATATAAATTATAAGTTTTATATTAGTTAAGCTAGCGAGTTGTACAAGGTCTCAAAATATTCGCTAAATATTCTTTTACGTCGTGTAAAAGTTTTTCTGAAAATTGTTCGTTAATAACTATACAGTTCAAGTTTAAAGTCTAGAAAAATGCAACTTCTACATAAGACTCAATGTTAAATTGTAAAAATTTATTTTATTGATATCTCATTAGTAGGGGTACTAAACCACTTAAAAATTTAACATGTTGTTTAATGTATAATAATAAACTTATATGTATAATTTCATCAAAATCTGTTCGTTAATTCTAAATCTGATGAAACTTCTTAAGTCTTCTCTATAAGATTCTATTAGATCCAATTTCTTTTTGTTAGATTCGTATAGCATTATTTTGGCGGTTTCCTAATAAATTGGTACTATTATGAGTGATGTGTGTTAGGTGAAATTCTTCTGTGGGATCGGGGGTTACAAATTCAACAGTATTTAGGGTGATTGAGACCTTCCATTGTATTTTAATTATCCTCGTCTCGCTGAGTCGTACGTAATAGATTCCTAGGTTGTTGGTCAGAAGGATCACTCTGTATTTGGTAGGAGAGCTTGTGTGGATCATCGCTGTTATCGATCTTACAGACAATATTGTTAAATAGTAATACCAGGAATTCTTCATTTCGATGATATACTGTTTCTGCAACAATTATGGCTAAGTAAGTACTAAAGATGGTACTGTTTGATTTTATCTTTATGTTTTAATAATTTTTTTGCATGGCATGATTCTACTATCACGTTGTTGTTAACCAGGGTTTCTTTTATTATGAATTTTCTATTATAGTATTTATCAAGTTTATTTTTCCTGGGTTCTTTTAATACGTATACGGTCATTCCCGCTGATAATTTCTGCGGCTTACTTTTCTTACCGTAATTCGTTTTCTCTTTTATCTTGTTCAGTCTTTGCACTACGTCGCGGATGTATGAGCTACAGGTCTCTAGTTCAAATTCATCTGGAAAGGCGGTAGGGTCTCTCGCGGTTTTTCCGTATATCATTTCCAAAGATGTATAGCCGGTGGTTGAGTGTACAGAAGTATTATACTCGTGCATGGCAAATGGGATGATGATCTCCCAATCTAGTTTATCTCTGGCTTTAGTTCTAATGTAGTCGCCCAACATGGCGTGGCTTCTTTCGAGTGATCCATTGCTTTGAGAGTAGAGACCACAGTACGCTGTGGTAGTAGCTAGTTTGAAGTCACAGATTTTTCCGAGTTGTTCGAACTACTACTTCTGTCACTTAGAATGATCTTGGGTACACCGAAGTATGCTATAAAATGTCTGGTTTTGCATCAGCTGTAATTATAGCTTGTATGTTAGGAACAGGAACGGCTAAACAAAATTTCGATAGTAAACATTGCATAGTAAGTATGTATTTATTTCCGTAGGTAGAGCAAGGTAAAGGTCTAACGCTATCGATAGCTATTTTCTCGAATACTTCTGCGGGAATGTCGGTTATGACCATTGGTTCCTTGTTTTTATGTCACACTAATTTTTGTTCCTGACAGATAGGGCATTTTTGTATATACTTTTCTATATCTTCTTTCACGCCTTTTCAAATATATCTTTCTCTGATCCTGTTGTAAGTTTTCCCGTTCCCTCTATGTCCTCTGAAAAGTCTAGAGTGATAATCTCGCAATACGGGGAGCCAATTTTCTGGTGATATGGGTGTGCGAGTCCCATAACATATAGTGATGGTTATTTCTAAGTCTCCAAGGTGATGGTTTATAATGGTGGGCAACGTCCTTTTAGGTAGTTGGCTTATCATTTCATCTTTTCTGGATACACGTATAGATGTGACTCCTTTTTCCTTAAGTAAACTAGCTAAGGTTTCGAAACATGTGGTTAGATTTTCAGGAGTGATGGGGCTGTCGGCGGTTTTGGCAATTACTGGGCTAAATTCGTATCTTTTTCTATTTATAGTAATTAATACTCCTACTTCGGGTGTGGTTTTGATTAAGTCTGTCTAGTATATAGCTTGTATTTCCGTTAAGAGTTTATTGATAGTGGTAGTTAAGCACAAATCGGATGTTACGAAATGGACTGAGTTATCTTTGATGTAAGTTAGGCATTCTCTAGTTACTAATAACTTTGCCTTACGATTTGTCAGTTAGAGCGCTGTGTTTGGGTTCGTTCACTACATATATTATTACGTTAGTTTTGTGAAGTTGTTGTGTTGCGGATATCTTGGGTATGCAAGTTGAAAGGTGGTTCGGCATGGCTTTCCTCTTCACTATCTTCTTGGTAAATAGTGGTGAGTTTACTCCATTCCGTAGGTAATGGAGTCCGGCCTGGTAACATGGACATTGCATTTGGGCCTTTAACTGGGGATTTTTTTGTAATACCAGAGAATCCGATACTTGGGACGGGTAATAATTCGGTTACCCAATTAGTTACTGTTTCTTCTGTAACGTCTCCTTTATGAAGGTCTGGTATAAGTAGTAGGGATGTTGCTAGTCTGTCGGGTACATCTAAGGATCAGTATACGAAATCGGGACTGTACAATTGAGGTGCTCATCTTGCATGAAGGAGTCCCACCATAGTAAGGTTTATTTCAGATTGCATGAGGAAGCAGTTGTGGTTTTGTTAGTAGTCGGTTTATCAGAGGGAGTAACCTGAGTGACGTGGTTCTACCTGATTTCTTCGGTATCTGTCTCAAAATCGAGTTTTACGCATAGTTGACTGGAATTTAGGACGCATTATTTCTTCTTAGGATGATGATGATGAGGAGTCTCCAGTGTGATCTTTTAAGACTATGATGGAGCTATTTCTTGTTTTAAAAGTGACGCGTGTTCCGACATCATTAGGTTTCTCCTGATCTAAGGAGTCCTGTTCCGAATCGAGTTCACTAGCTCCAGAAATTTTTGTTTCTGTGTCATTTTCGGAATGAACATTATTCCTATTAGACAAAGAGATAGTGACCAATTCTGTGCGATGATTAGATAACGTCTGCCAATTTTCCTACTTATTATTATAGTTGTAAAGGCCCTAAAAACCGGCCAACAAAAGTGTCCTCGTGGATATTGTTGTCACTAACAGTTTTGCAAATTGTTAAAAAAATTAGCAACTTATAGTTATTAGTTGACATCTGCCATATGTTTTAAATTAATTTTCAAGTAAAAGAAACCCGGCGAAAGCTTATTGGCAGACGTTTTCCATGGCTAGATTGCTCAGTAGCACATATGTGATAATGTCGATGAAACGATAAAAAAAATTTATTAGTTAACGTTTGCCAATGAAAATAGGCAGACAAATCGGATGGATACAAGTTCTGCGGTATGTCATGTAAAATGACGAAAATTTGTCATTATTGTGTACAATTAGTTAACGTCTGCAATAATGATTTTTGTATTACTTTCGGCAGACTGTATCGAAATTATTATTGGCAGACAATTATACTCGCTGCAAAGTACTGGCAGACGCGACGATATGTGTCAAATTTTTAGGGTGTAAGTGTAAAACATGTTAACGTCTGCCACTATTTTTTTATAAAATATATGTTGTCAAATGATGATTTTTAAATTGGCAGACAATTTTAGTGGATACAAAATTATTTATTAAATAAATAGTAGAAAAAAATAGTTTTTATTTGCAAAAAATTAGAGATTATTAGTTAACGTCTGCCATTTGATATTATTGTAAAATATATAATTTTCGTGGATACAAAATTATTTATTAAATAAAAAATAGAAAAAAAATAGTTTTTATTTGCAAAAATATCAAAGATTATTAGTTAATGTCTGCCATTTGTTTTTTATAAAATCTATGTTTTGCCAAATGTTCATTTTTAAATTGGTATACGGTTTTAATGGATACAAAATTATTTATTAAATAAATAGTAGAAAAAAATAGTTTTTATTTGCAAAAAATTAGAGATTATTAGTTAACGTCTGCCATTTGATATTGTTACGAATTATCGTTCTTTTCTGTAAATGTATAAAATCACCGCGAGTAGCAACACCGAGTTGCGCCCTTGAGTGTGTGTCTGCACGGCGATTCGCCTATATGTATGTGTCTCTGTGTATGCGCACG
>UELU01144975.1:0-13825 GCA_900490025.1 Megastigmus dorsalis
GGTATGCGATCTTTCCAGGTTCAATGTGCGCGCTTTTGGAACTCTCTC
The DNA here is from genome assembly GCA_900490025.1 of Megastigmus dorsalis. Classification (NCBI taxonomy): domain Eukaryota; kingdom Metazoa; phylum Arthropoda; class Insecta; order Hymenoptera; family Megastigmidae; genus Megastigmus; species Megastigmus dorsalis. The sequence continues at coordinate 49 of UELU01144975.1, forward strand.
CCAGACAATCTGCGCAACATACCATCTTTGCGCGGATTCAAGACGGCGGTCCTCAAATATCTTTTTGAGCTTGATATATAAACGACAAGTAATCCACCATAAGCTGCATAATCATATTTTCTGACTTACACCCACACAGGGGACAATCAGATGGGTTTTCTTTATGTTAACTTATTTTGTTTCGTCCCCTATACATCGTTTTTAAAGTGTGAGTGTATTTATTGGTATGAGAGTGTGTATGAATGGGATGAGTAAATGTGACTTGTATTTTATAAATTTTATTTTTTTAATTCATGACTGATAGGTATAGACTGTTTTAGGAAATTTTGTTTATTTGTATTTTAATATAAGACGCGCTGTGATACTACATATAGGATTGTGCAATATTTTAAGACTAATTATTTGTATTTTTATTTGTATTTTTATTTTTATTTTTATTTTTATTTTTTACTTTTTACTTTTTACTTTTTATTTTTTATTTTTATTTTTATATTATACTAATTGATTAAGCACGCCTGTGATATCATAGCTAGACTGAGTCCAATGAGACTGATTTAAATAATGTACATATGAAGAAGTGTCAAGAAAAGAAAAAGCAATTCTATGAAGTTATTTTTGTAAACGACTTACAAATAAACGTATGTCTCTCTCTCTCTCTCTCTATCTATCTCTCTCTATCTCACTCTCTCTCCTCTCTCTCTCTCTGATGCCGCGGACAAATAAACGCATAGTCTCTCACTAATTTCGCAGTTGAGTATATCGCGTCATTCGGTGGCACGCGACTCTTTTATTTTTCTTTCTTCCTCTCTCTCTCTCTTTTGCTGCGTGTGAACTGCGCGACGACGGCTCTTTTTTGCCCGCGCTTATTCGCTTAGTGTATTATCTTTTGGCGCGTGGGGAGGAGGGAAATTAAGAACTTTTTTACCAGACGGAATGAGAGTTTAGTTCTGTGTTTTTCGCACATGATTTTACAGAGAGAATGGAAAATTAATTTTAGCTACGAATGAGTTCAGCTTTATTCTCGTACGTTTTGCGAATGTTAACAGCTGCTTTTTCGATGATGGTTGATTAAGGAGCACTTTTTTTTACCTTTTTTAATTAGTTTTCTGCTCATCGCGTTAGAGTTGAATTTATTCATGTTTTGTGGTTTAATGAATTTTACAATACGCGTATTTATACTCGGGGTCGCAAGCTTGCAGTTGCGTTGTTTGCAAATTTTGATTGTGTGCTTCATGAATTAAACATAGGTTTTGGCTCAAAACCAATTATATATGCATGTATATGTGTACCAAATACAACAAAAGCCTCTCTAAATACATCGAATTAAAATGAGGTTCAATATTAACTTCGTATCTCATTCTTTAATTAATTACCAACAATCATTCTTAAATTGAAAAAGTTAAACTGTATTACAAAACCAGTAGAGCCGCTTAAAATATTACGAAGTACACGAGTCAGAGCCATCTTAAAGAATTTAAAAAAAAAAGCCAAAGCAAAGAAAAACTAAAAATTCGCGAAGTAGGAAGGGAGAGAAAAAGGGTACGAGAGAAGTGGAGCGAGAGTCGAGCTTCAGTAGCTATGGGCGCACCCGTAAAGCGAATGAAACGTGCAAATATTGGTCTTTTTAACAAAATTCTTCCATATTTCGCGGCGTACTAATCAACTTGCGTCTATAGCGGACCACGCTCGACGAGACTGCGCGACGACGCCCAAGTTACGAAAGAAGCGAAGAACAAACGAGAGTGGTCAATGATTTGTTAGTCGAAAAAAAAAGTATACATCGAGGGCTCGGCTTCACTCTCTCTATCTCTTATATAAAGCGTCTGAAGGGGACTTGGAGTTGTTATTCGAACTTTCATCGACTGTTTCTGAAGATTACGCGAAAGCGCCGCGTCTGTAATTACGCTATACTCCAATATTAGTTTCTCTTTCTCAATTCTTTTTTTTTTTTTTTTTTTGTTATTTCATCCCGATTTGAGTGGAGGCGGGGAACAATTTTCACCGTTAAAGTTGGCAAAGTGAAACAGATTCAAGAGTTGCCCTACCTTATATAACGAGTGTACTTTTCGGCTTCGCCAAAGAGAAGGAGGCGGCCGCTCGAGCCGCGAGGACTTTTGTGAATTTTCCGAATTAAAAACTTCTCGAGTGGGTTGGAAATATAACGAAACAAGCGGAGAGATGTCAAGTGTCGGGAATCTCATTTTTTAAGCGTTACTTTGTTCGATGCGACTTTCTCTTTTTCTCTTTCTTTCGTTGTATTTTTCGAAAGGAAAACTGGTATTTAATGTTCCAAAGCTGTTTCAATTCACAATTATCAGGAGTTCATGTGATAGGTCTTTGAATATAACGTTCTTGTTGAATTACCGTTTCGCACGTCTTACGTCTTCGTAAGTACTTAAAAGTCTGTCCCATCAACAAAGCACTAAAATTATCCCTCGATTAATTCATTAAGTACCGGTCAGTATTGAACACGACCGTGTATACCGCATATAGCCAACATCGCAATCCCATTAAAAGCGAGGGGAAGGAAATATCGGAACGAAATCATAAAATAATCGTAGCGGCGAACCGATGCATATCCGAGCTACATCGTCCTGATACGCGGGGCCAGATGGCCGTCCATAAAAATATTACAATACCGCGTCGTCGCCGTCGACGTCGGCGGAAGCACATCCCCCACCCCCACCCTCCCTTCGCCCATTCGAATAATCCCCAATAAAAGTTTGCCTTTGAATGCAAATCTCATCGACGATATGATTGTTGGCCGTCGGCGGGTGCGCGCGCGGTCGGATATGTTTACGGGATAAGTCGATCAGCGTGTCCTTCTAAATCCTTTATAACAAACGATCCGACGGGAGGGCAACATTTTACGACTGGCGAACCTCGTATAACCCGACGGGTTACGAAACGACCTTCCTCTCGTAAAGCGTCAGATCGAAATTTCGGGATGTCGCGCGTGAGCGGCCACCGCCGCCGCCGCCGCCGCCGCCTTTCTCTTTTCTTTCGCTGCCATGCGCTTCGCGCTAGCGGCAGCTTGCGAGTGATTGCTTTTTCTCGAAAAGTTGCAGAGCCGCGTATACCTGCGCACCGCCTTGATCGCTCGCGCTCTCGACTATACACAGATAGTGGGAGGGTTTAAAGTTATCGCGAACAAAGATCAAGGGAGACGCGGAGGGTGAGATGAGTTAAAGTGGGTTCGCATTGAAAATTGATTTTGTATTGGGTTGGTGAGTGTGATCTTGCGGTGATTAAACATTTCAATGTACGATGGACAGTCTGACTGGTTCTATACACACGAAATTTATTTTACGAAATAAGTATCGAATTGAAATTCAGAATGTCTCATAGAAGGTATTCGTATACCGATCGATGAGCTCATATTGATTTGAAGGTTTCATTAAGTTAATTAAATATTAATTTTTTATTTCAATTTAGAAAATAATGATTCAACGATCATCCACATATATATTCAGAATTAATACACACTTCATAAAATGTCAAGTGACTGAATAATCAGCATATAAAAATGTGATTGACCGACTTCCTAAATTTTGGCATATATATAAATCATTGCGAAGAACGGTACTAGAAACTAACATTATCTTTCAAAGAAAAGTCGATATATATGTATATATACACCTACATCCATTCTGCAAGCCCAATAAACACACCGAGATAGACTTATCAAGTCATAATCAGCCCACTAAAAGGGCCGCGCGGCAAGTTTTTCAGGAAATATTCTCTCCCCTCAGCCGCGGAGTAAACGTCGATAATTTGCACATTTCACGAGCGGCACGAATGCAGGGCGCAAGCACAGTTATACGACTCGGCGATACCTTGAGCGCGCCAACTTTTACGCGCGCCTGTAGCTGGATATCGCCACGAATCGTTTTCCTTTTTATCTCCGATTTCCCTATGCGCGCTTGGAAACGCGATGTACCCACACATACACACACAGAGAAACTTCGCGTCGACGCTCGAAACATAAAAAAAAGGAGGATATAAACGCGACTGGTACACTTCTGGATATCCGTGTAACGATCAATTAGGCACGCAAATCGCATTGTACACCGCTACCCCGACGCGCCGTCTGCTGCATATATATGTACACGCACGCGCTTACGTAATTTTCGGTCACGCGACCTTCCGTTGTGCAGTTGCGCGCATTAAAGTAAGTGCTGCTACGGATTCGAACTTCTCTCCCCCCACTTTCTGCTTTGCCTAATTATAACAGAAGCAATAAGATTTGTATACACGTTATATCCGCGCGCGGCGGTACTTCCCTTGTTTCGTCGCTGCTGCTAATTCTTATTTTGCCCATGCGCAAACCGAAACTTTTCCCGTTCTTAATCGCCGACCGTTACCCCTTTGGCTTCTTTGAAATTCCAATTACACAGCTCGCTAAGCGCATGTAATTCCCGCCTTATACGAGTTAAATAATTAAACTTTTTATCAGATTACTTTTGCGTGCGCAGTGCGGGGCCCGAATGCTTTGAAGGCATTTTAATTTATTCTTTGAGGTATAGACCCGACTCCCCGCGATATTACTACTTTCTTATTATCCATGAATTTTATTAAACGAGCCTTGTTTATATATCCTCGTTGAGAGGAAAATTTACTTGCAACAGCTATTTATTGTTGGCTTTTTTTTTTTATTTTTCCGGAGACTCGTGCGATATTTCTGTAATTCAAAATTATTACATAATTTAATGACGAAATAGTTGCAAGTAAATACGCCATGAATATATATTAATAAAATGTGTGCGACCTTTCAAGAATTTCATGTAGCGCAAATTTCGAAAATTCCGTACGGAGATTGTTAACAAGGAAAATCCTCAAAAAATTCCAAGCTCGTTTACACTGGAATCAAACTAAATTAGCTCGATGCATCGCAAAACACGTTGGCATCCATTATAACGTTATACCATCTCAATCACATTATCATATTAATCAACATACTCCTTGTCGTTCACTCTACCTATATATGAAGCTTTGAAGAACCTCTCGGAAAACTCGATTCCTGAACAAGGCACCGACCGCAAAAATCGCTGCGCTTCGCAAACGAAACAAAAACCCGCTTCGAATGTGCGCTACCGTTCCGCATATATCGAGGTTAAAAGAATTACGGGGCTCGTGTCCTTCTCAATGTCGGAAAAGCTCTCTCATCGTTCGGAACAAATATTTATATACTCCCGAGCAGCTCCGACGGTCTTTATTTACCTCGAACACGTACGAGCCACCTTATATATCATCCGGTTTAGAGTGTTGCCGGCGCCCGCCGCGGCACCGGCTACACCACCTAGACACTCGCCAACCTCTACGGCGATATAATACTGGGCTATACACTTTGTCTCTCTCTCTCTCTCTCTCTCTCTCTCTCTCTCTCTCTACTCGTTCTCTCTACTACTTCGCGCGCGCAGTAGATTGATGCCGGTTGGATGGGAGGGAGAGAGAGAGAGAGAGGCATCCAACGAGCCCGCGAGACGCCACGATTTATTATTTTTCATCAAGACCCCATTGTTTATATAGGGGAGCGGTGAACTCTTCTCGAGAGTGCGTTTATTTTGCCGGACCGCACTCCTGATGATTATTGTCGAGTGCAACTGGCGAGACCTGAGTCTGAGTGCCTAATCGTAGATTTTCTGCTTTGGGACAGATTGCGAGCTACATTGAGTTTTTTCGGAATAGTTTTGTTGAGGTGTTTTAATTGTCTGTAATTAAATTTCTTTCGAAAATATTTTAAGCTTCCAATCGTAAACAATTTCCTGTAATAGCTAAAATTTTATTAATTCTTTAAAGATTCACTTATCATCATCGGTGCATTATTTCATTATAAAAATGTATTGATAGAATTTTTTTATCGTAAGATATAGAATTTTCATGTCAATTATTTAATGAATTTTAAAGACAGAATTAAACTTCGACCAGTAAATCGAATCTTTGAAAACTACTGCCAGCATTTAGGGAGCGTAAAAAGACCTATAATTTAAAAATCCATCGATCGCTTAACTTTGTACGAAAGTTGTAGAAAATTGATGTAAAACTTTGAGCGAGGTAAAATTAAAACTGTACCGAAAGTTGCAGTTTCTATTAAACGGGAAATGTTACTTATAATTTTTAAAAGCAAAAATATAACCCTGAACAAAATTATCACATCTAGATTTCATTCATACCATAAAAGTGTGGGCTCTTTCAAAATACTTTACATTGGTAATATAAATGGTTGATGCTTTACATCATTTGTATTTTTATGACAGCAAGATAATACTAAAAGCATTTGGAATTCTTATAAGAGGTACAACTCATCAAGGTTGGTATTTCCTAAAATGGATTTTGTACCACGTTCTCTAAAAAAAAAACCATTTTGACTACCCCTTACATTCAAAGCCATAAAGATATTCCTATTACTTTTATGATTACCATTATAGCATTATTTATAGCAGCGATATTAATCGCACATTTATTCCCAATATCGTCCTGAAAGAAAAAGCATAACAATGAATTCCCTATATAACTCAACAACACCGTATAAAAACTCACCCCCAGACGCATCAAAATTTGAAAAAAAGAAAAATCTTTACAACTCAGTCCGCTCGCCGCACACATACTTGGTCAAATAGTTAGCGGTGAAAAGCATCAAGAGGGGGAAAAAAAGTCACAAAGAGCAAACGCACGTACTAAAAGCACGCCATAAGATTTAAGGACTCGGTGATAAAATCGATGGGCTTAGGGAGGGCTAGAGTAAAGGGTTTTTCACGGTCCTTCACGTACACAATTTCGTCCGATAAGCGATCGCGATCCTATTCGCCGCGTTCGCCTTCGCATCGACAAATTCCATTCCGGGGGTGCCCCGGTCGTCGAGTGAGAGCCGGAGCGCAGAGATAATCATCGGCGTGACTCTAGCATTTTGCCGGCCACGCTAATTACTTAATTGAAACGATAAGAGTGAAATACGGCTTCTGTGATCCTTCGAGCTGGTTTCGTGCATGGCTCCAAAGTCTTTTCTTCGTCGCGACCAAACGGTATATTAATCTTCTTTATGCCTTGAAGTTTGTGTTAATGTTATAGACTCATTATCGATGGAAATTATGTGCGGCATTCGGATCTTTACCGTGGACATTCGACGATCAATCGATATCCGTTTTGCGCTATTTGTCACTGACAGTTTCTTGTTTTTTTTTTTTACTATCAAATTCTGTTATTTTTCATTCTTATTTTTCTGTAATTAATAACATTTCGTATTGAAAATTTGATGAGATTCTTATGGTTCTAAACATGTAGTGAAATGAAGAAGATACATTTTTTAAATTCTGTGATAAAGCAAAAATAAAATGTTAGCATGGAAGAGTGAAGCTGTAAGTACTGCAAATTACAATACTTTTAATATAATGAACATAATTACTTCCATTCTAATGAGGCTTTTATGCTTTTACACTTAAGCGTAACAATATTCACGAAAAAAATTCCCTTTTTTTTGATGATACTTTAGTTTTTTTTTAAAGTAATTTAATTAAAGTGAGTAATTTTTCTTATTCGTGTTTCTTTAAAAAGAAGTTAAGTAACGAGGCTGTCGCGTTTTATACTGAAAATTTAAAAGTATTCGCATCGTTATTATTTTGCGTAGTTTTGTGTTGACAGAATTACGCAATTAAGAGCCATTTTAGAAAAGCACCTTTTCTAACTATCGATTTTACAGCTTGCGGAAAATGTTCCATTTTCAACTTTCAAAGTTTTACTATGATGAAAAAAAAAAAGAAAACAAAAGCTTTGCCCTCAAACTACGAACTGAATTTCCTCATCATTTATTTTCTCTTATTCAGCATATATATCCATCATTTGTTTCCTACTTCGATAATGTGAATTTTTTCCGTCAAATCAAAGTTACCTGATTAAGTGCATGTTCGTCCAAAAAATAAACCAATACCTCAGTCCGTTTCATTTTAAATTATTTAATTTGTTTCGCACTGCTACAAACTCTAATAACTTATAACGTTTATATCGAAGCAACAAAATTTATTTTGTCTTCATATTGCAAAACATCGTGGTCCAAGCTAGCTACAAATATAAACCAAAATATAGCTTCACCCGCGTATGTGTAACGCAGTCAAAGGGTATCATCATCAAGCAGCTTTTATAACGAAGTCAATTTCCAAAATTGGCAGATATCAAGTCGGTCGAAATACCGGCGACGTAAACAGAAAACGCGCTGTAAACAATTCAAGTCGAGCACAAGGTAAGCACGCGTACCGTCGCTAAAGCAGCAACTTCTCTTCTCTCTCTCTCCAGAATAATTCATCCACGCATATGCGCCTACACAGAGAGAGAGAGAGAGAGAGAGAGAGAGAGAGAGAGAGAGAGAGAGTCGCGAAACTGACGAGTCTGGCACTCAGTGAAATTCGCGCAACAGCCAAAAGTTTTCCCTGATTAAAATTACACTTTCATTTAATATCTAGGCGCGCGGAGCATCGCAAATGCATTAAAATCTCTTTCTCTCGGCGAGCATCGCATGCGCGCGTGCATCGTTTGTTTACTCCGGGCACTCACCTACATAGTCAGTATATACAAGAGCGGCCAGTTTGTCGGCATAACCTGTAGTCGCGCTGCTGGACGTCGCTTCAGTTTGTATCACACGCAGTGCGGAAATCGAAAACTCTTCGGTGCACGCCTGCTGACTTAACTTACTTTTTCTGCGTACGAGCAGGTAAATTGTGCTTTGTACATTTCGATGTTTGAATGGTGCTGATCGGAGATGTTGCGACGAGGAGAATGGAATCGATAGGAATTAATACGAGGATTGTTTAATTCGAGAATATCATTGGAGCTTGGACAATTTTGGTTCGTGGAATGGTAGTAGTAGTCGTTTCGGTTAGTTTCGGGCACATAATATTTGATAATACTATTTAATCGCATTAATACACCTGTTTAATTTAAATTATCAGATTTTTAGTGATAGTTTTACTGCATATTGATTCTGTGCAAATAAATAATAATGTAATTCTAAAAGATTTTTTTTAAAATATATGCCATTCAACTGGTAACACTTTACATAAGTAGTAAGAGTCAGGCTATTGTCAGGCGTGTATTGTCAACTTTCATACATACGAGAAATAAAACATCAAACTATCCCCAATCCTCGAATTCGTAATAATAAACCACGCGACAAAAAGTACTCGCAACGAAACGCTCAGTCCAAGAAAGGTACAGCTGGCTCGGCACGCATCGGGCCACTAAACGCGTATTACTCCTCGTAACCCCAAATATTCGTGTTCCACGCCAAACCATCTCGTCCGCGAGAAACAAGAATAACGAAAAAAAAAAGGAAGGAAGAATAAAGAAAGGAAGAACGGAGCAGTAGCGAGAGAAGAAAAAAAAAGCCATCACCTCGAGCCGCAGCAAACTCGGCTTGACAAAGCGCCACAATCTAGCCTCTCCAAAGAAACTGATCTCGCCGAAGTGCTTTAAAATTACCGAGAAAGCGTAACAACAGCCACACGCCAGGACTCATCCACGAGGGGGAGACCCCCGCGAGAAGCTATCTCCTTCCCACCTCCATAGCCCGCACATAACGCAGATATATAGAGAGAGAAAAAGAGAGAAGCAAAGAGAAGGAAAGAGTCATATCCAGAGGAAAGGCGGACGCGCACGGTTCCCGCGGTTTCCCAGCGGCGGCAACGGCGGTGGCGGCGGTGTCTCTCTCTCTCTCTCTCTCCGTCTCTTTCTATCTCTCGTTCTCTCTCCCTCCCTCCTCACCTCCGCCCCCACTCCCTCGTACGTCCTAGGACACATCCCCCAAGCTGTGCGCGCGCACGCGATTCGACACTACTCTACATCTTCTTGTGCGCTTAGGGCTGCCGCCACCAGTCGGCGCTCTCGCTCCCTCCTCGCAGGTGTTTTCGCCTCTCTCTCTCTCTCTCTCTCTCACTCGATCCGTGTATGTGTGACTCTATGCGTGTGCAAGTGTGCGGCGGGGAGGGAGGAAGGGAGGAGGAGGGGGGTATATCCCGCGTGGCGCGCGCAAATGAAAGGCCGAAGTCGCGTGCGAGCGACGCGGAGCAGTAGTGGCTTGCGGCAGTCGCTCTCGTGAGCTCACGAGTACGTCGCGTTAGCTCTCGGTCCTCCGCGACGACTACGAGACGCGCTAAAAACCCAACCAGAGAGACCGCATTGAATATATAACCGCCGCGGATCGGTCGTCGGTCGTTATGCCATTTCTCAAGCGCAAGTGCAGGTGCCTCGCGTTATTGCGATAGGCCATTCGGGAGGATTGTACTCAACGCATCTTGTCGTATCGTTTCACCACTATCTATATATATATATATATATATGTATATATGTACATCTGTTTTTGTTCGCAGTGGCAAATCGTTTTTCCACAGTGTGTAAAAGAATAATCGTTGATGAGAACTCGGGTGGGCTATTCGGCCAAGCAGCGTAGGTACATTAGTGTTTTGCGCGTGCGTGTGCGAGTATAGAAGAGATCGTAAAAACAAAAGAAAAACAAAAAAAAAACGAAACAATGACCGTAAAGAAGCATCCTACCTGCTGAGCAAAGCGCTCGCGCTCACCTGGCGACAGATGTGGCGTGGCAGCATCGATTGACCAAGAGAGAGAGCAAAGCGCGAAAAGCAGTGAGCGAGGGGGTAGGAGGTGGGAGGGAGGGGGTCGGCAGTAGCTCGCCCGCAGCTCAACTCCGCGAGAGATATGAGATTCCGCGGGCGCGGACATCAGGAGCAGCGAGGTCATTTTGAAAAACCGCGCGCCGCGCTCGGCCTGCCGAGCGGTGATCGCGCTGCACCGCCGCTCTCGCGCTCCACGAAGCCGTGCGGCCTACACCACCACCACCAGCAGCGGCAGCATCAGAGCTGCGAAGCTACTGCGGACAAGAGTCGCATCAGCATAGCGCCAGACGAGACGTAGCTTGGTTTACTCTCGATCTCTTTGGGTGCCGAAGGAGATCGTTTATCGAAAGTATACAACACGTGTAGCAGCGAGGCGGGTAAAAGTGTCCCTCTATCACGCTGTGTTGGCGAATTTGGCGCAATCGCTCTTTGGTTGAATGGTTTATTTATATATCTACAGTTCGTTCTCTCGCCTCTTTGGTCGCAAAATCGATGCCGGAGAAGTGCAGGTGCGGAGTCTCCGATGTCTATACGTATACATTAGCCGAGACGTAGACTTCCTATTTCGTCCTCTCTTTAAGTTGAGCGACGAGGTGAAGCGACAGAGAGAAGAGAAGAAGAGGAGACGAAGAAGAAGAAGAGTCGAGGAGCGCGCAACAGTCGGCCGCTATTCGAACAGCTCGGCGCGCACAACGAGAACCTGCCCGAGGGAGTTTATACGCGGCAGTGTGCACCAACTGGCCAACTCCACTCTGACTCTGTCTCTCTGTCTCTCTCTCTCTCTCTCTCTCTCTCTTTACTCATTTTGCGACTCTCCAGCGTCTATCCGACGAAATCGACGTGTTATAAGCCTGTACATAGATCTATATATACATACGTGTGGCTGTGTATGTGCGTGCGTGTGTGTGTACATGAGGGCGCGCGTGCAGGAGTGAATGTCGTCGAGGGCCAACGTGGCTCATCGTCCTTTTTCTACTTCCGGCAAGAAATCGCCGAGTTCGGGGACTTTCCCCAATACGCGACCGAGATAACGAGTGATTTCCGCCGAAGGTTCCTGCAAGTCTCGGCCAATCGATTAGAGTGCTTTTTCTCTTCCCTCTCTACTTCCGTCTTTCTTACTCTCTTCGTTCGTTTCGCGAATCAACGTACGCGAGGATTCGTCCAGTGACCGTACAATCTATATATACGCATAAAAATAGACACACATACACACATAGAGAGAGAGAGAGAGGTTCTACTTTTTCTTTGGTATATACTTAGCCCTGCTAACTCGGAAATCGATTTCCTTATTCGGTTCGAGAGAAGCTTTTTTCGCTACCTCCCCCTCTGTCGATAATAGAGCTAATGCGGTCGAGAGAAACCGGGATAAAAAGAAAATTAATAGACGCGGCGGGGAGAAGTAACGAGGAGAGAAGGAGATAAGTCCGAGGATAGTCAGACGGGCCGCAGAGTTTTTGGAGAAATGAATATCAGCATCGATCGAGCGAAGAGAAATCAGCGACAGAAGATACGAGCAATAAGTTAATAAGAGGAGGAAAGGGAGCACACACACACACACACACGCACACACCGATCGAAGGGTGGAGAGGAAGGCGAGTCGCGTGGCGTGCAGGAGAGAAAGAGAGAGTTTGGGGTAGAGCACGAGAGGAATGAGAAGAAAGAGAGGAGAGAAGAGGAAGGAGAAGAAGAGAGCGTCGCCGCGAGCAAGCAACCCTCGTCAAGAGCCGAGAGCGGCCCACTCGACGTAGTCGAGATTCGAACGACGAGTTTTCTCGCACCTGCGAAATATACCTATTCCTCGCTGTTCTTCGACGTTGACGCGACGCGACGAGTGCGGCTAAAGAGGAATCGGGAGAGGAGAGAAAGAGAGAGAGAGAGAGAGTAGAATAAAAAGGAAGGGCTCCGACACGTACGTGTTCTATCTGGACACTTTTTTTTCGTTCTCTTTCCCTTTGGTTCTCGAGAGCTCGAGCCACCTACTTCTCTTCGCATTTCCTTTCCCCGTTGTGTGTGTATAAAGAAAGAAGAAACAGGCGCGTGTTAAGGATACGATGTGAACGAAACAAAAAAAAAATACAACACTAATGTTAAATACAGTTATATATATATATATATAAACAAAACAAACAAACGCTAGGTTATAAAGAAGATGAAGGAAGAGGGTGAATAAAAATAGAATACGACGTCTACATGCTGGTTGGCGGGTCCAAAAACGTAGAATATTTTTAAGGAGCATCTCGCAATTGATGCACGTTCGGGAGAACCGAAACTCTCAAGTATATAAAAAATAAGAAGTATTAAGCCTGTAAATCGTTTGCGGTGCGATCTGGAGGAATTAAAAAAAAAAAACATATATAAGTCAACACATTTTCACAAAGTGGTCCAATAATTTTTGTCTCAAACTATCTCACCCAGAGCGGTCCAATTTTTTCCCTCTCTCACCAACCCAACTGTCTGAAAGAATCTTTTTTCTTCAAATCGTCACGTGCGGTCCAAGATATAGTGTCTTAGATCATTCTTACAACCAGCGATTGCTACTACTACACACACCGAGACTACACCCCCAAACTTACACGATCGACACCTATGTAAACAAGCAAAATATATTCACATACATAAATAAAAAAATAGATAAATAAATTTATTCTCCGACGAGTGTGTATTTTTTACGAGTATTCGAGTGAAGCACCTTGAAGCTATTAGTTAGGTAAAACAAAGAGCGAGAGAGAGAGAGAGAGAGAGAGCAAGTGCAATACACAGTGCGGTAAAAGAATATAGTGCGCCACGAGATGTTGGAGGAGGTGAAAATCGGCGGAGTGATAATCGTCATCGGCGGGTGCGATGCCGATCCCTGACGCATCTGGCGCTGCCGCCTCTACCGCGCAGTGATGGCGTCATCAAGCCGATACAGCAGCTACAACTGTCTCACCAGCTGGGACAGCTACGATCGCATTCCGAGGTATATACCTATATATACATATGTATATATGCATGACCATTACCCACAGACAAGTCGTTTGTATATATATATATATGTATCTGTATAGGGCATCGGTACTCGAAGGAGACGTTCGCGATAGGTTTGTTGTCGTGTACAAAGGGACTTGTCAGGGGGGGGGGGGGAGCGGGGAGACGCCGTCGACGCGTCGCGATTAATT
>UELU01144975.1:13845-37115 GCA_900490025.1 Megastigmus dorsalis
GGGGGGGGGGGGGGGGGGGGGGGAAGCGAGGAGACGCCGTCGACGCGTCGCGATTAATTACACTCGAGGATCGCGAGTGGCTCCGTTTGACGCGGCTGACACACTCTGTGGATTCCTCCTCCTCTCGTCCGCCTCTTACTATATCCCTGGACGATGCAAATCGAGCGTACGTCCCTTCGAGTGCTGAAACTCTGTCTGTCTGTCTATGTACGTGTGTGTGTGTAGGTACAGGGGGAGAGCTGTGGGCGGTGAATTTGCTTGGGTTAACGCCGTTGCGCATAATTACGACGTTTGCTGCTTTTAGGATTTTACCTCTGACGTCTCGGATTACAATGTTAATCCGTGGAGTAATTAAATGTTTGATGAAGTTCGGGCGTGCTTGGCCTGACCTTGGGGAGTTAAGGAGATTGAGATTTTAAGAATTTTTGGGGAATTGTGGCCTTTTTTTGGGTGGTCGAAGTGGGGGAGAGAGATTAATTGGGTTGACGTTTTTATGAATACTTTGGTGAGGTATCCGGTACGTTATTGATTAATTCGCCGAAAATCGTTGCAGCTATGTAATTGAAATTTATTATTTTGAAATTTAAAGAAGGATCCCGACACTGGTCCCTATTAGCCTTTTCGTACCAAATGTCATAAAATTCAAGTTGATATTTAACCACATAGCTTTTTATGAAAAAATCACAGAAAAAATATGTTACATAGCGTTTTCGATTCCTCAGATTCTCAGCTTTCGAATAGCTCTGTCAGATTTGACCTAGGATGAAAGCTGGGCTCGCTATGGACCATTTTTCAAATAAACTGACCCATTTTTTAAAGATCTTATTTTTGAGGTAGAAAAAATATTCTCTGACCGCTGTATTCGCAATAAAACGTGTTATAGATGTTCACTCTTTCGAGCCTATTCGGAATTTTATTGAAATTCCTTATCTTTTATCTTTTATCAAACAGGATCAAATTTCTTGAAAAAAAGTCGTAAAAATAAAATTTTCTTACAATTTTGGACTAATGACCGCCATATTGGATTCGCCATCTTGATTTTAAATGAAGCAGAATCATGACTGATGATTTTTAAAGAAAATATAATATTAAATATCTATTTACAAACATTTTTTACAAATTAATACGGAATTGTCTTGAAAAATCTGCATAAAACTGCTTTATGTATGAAACATTATATTTTCACCGCCATTTTAAATCCGCCATATGAAATTTAAAAAAAATTCCGTATATATTCGGAAGAGCGGATGTCTATAATACATTTTATTGCATATACAGCGGTCAGAGAACATTTTTTTCGACCTCCAAAATAAGATCTTTAAAAAAAAACTTAAAAAATGAGTCAGTTTGTTTTAAAAATGGGCCATAGCGATGGGCCTTTTCATAAAAAGCTGTGCGGTCAAACATCAACTTGAATTTTATGACATTTGGTACGTAAAGGGTCATTTTTATCATCATTTAGAGAATAAAAAGACGTTTAATTTAAAAACAAAAATTTAGCCTCCTAACTTACGGAAAATGTTCAAAAAAAGGCCGAAAAGATTTTTCCCTATACTTAATACATGGAAGTAGAAACAGTCCAGTACAGAAAGACCCGATTTTTAATCAATTTTTTTAAACTTTCCCATCATGAGATTTTGTACTTTTCCTCTAAAGATTTCATTATATTCTGATTTCGCCGGGCAACTCTTTTCTTTAAAATTTCTGTATGTACCGCAACTTCAAAGCCATATTATCTGAATAATTGCAAATAAACGTACTATACTCTGTCATTAATAGCCATGAAAAGCATCATAAAGCTGAGCCTATCATCGGCGAATAAAAAAGGTGCAAAAGCATCGCGCAAAGTGCGATATTATCATCTCTCGCGCCCGGAAGCATATACAGCGTGTATAACACAGGAGGCACGTTTCTCCTTTTTTTCTCTCGCTCGCTCCATTACGTCAACGAGGCACAAATGAGTATAATGAAAAAAAAAAAAAGAAAAAGAAGACAGCAGCTGCAGCAGCAGCAGCAGTGAAACTATGAATCACTCTCGAGACCGTCGGCTAAAAAGATCCTTAACATACTCTCGCGTCCGCATGATACACGAAATCCCGTAGTTATGCATAAGATATGCGCGGAGAGTCGCCCGCTGTATCATTAAGGCTGTTTCGCGTCCTTTTTACCTCCCCCACTCCTCTCTATAAATAAATTAAGCCGCCGCGACGTATACACACTGCAGTTTCGGGACGCTGTGCTGGAATCCGGTAATATATGTGAGTTGGGAGAGGGAGAGAGAGGTTAGCTTTTTCACGCGAGGCCTCTTTCCTCTTATTTAGACTGCATTATGCCGGTGCTGGTGGTGGTCGGTATATACTGCCTGCTCGACAAATCGCGTGTACTTAAGTGACCTCCCACTCCCGCGGGCGCACGATGATATTCACTTATACACAGCGGGAACCATCTCTGTGTGTGGCTGTACTGGCTGAATATGCCGCTGACACGAGATTTATGGTACACCGTTAGGCTGTACACAAGCGGACCCTGATGGATCGTCATAAGAGTCGATGAGTGGCTCGAAAGGTTTTCTTTTTATTGGCTCTTGGGGCTGCTGCTGCTGCTGCTGCTACTGCTTCGAAAGCTAAACAACCAGTCACTGGATTCTCTCGTGTCTCTCCTGCGACACGTTGAATAATGCGCGCGTTATTTATTGTGTCCTTTTTTTCCTTTGGTTGGGTATGGCTTGGTTTCGCGCTGAAATTACGGGTAATACACTAAAGATGAACGGGTGTATTTGAAACGATGGAAAACAGTTTATAATGAATTGTACTTTAGCATTAAAGAAAATATGCCGCATAAGTGTAAAAAGTAAGCTTTAAACGATCATGTGCCCTGTACGGAAAATCTATTCAAGTTTATGATATATGCCCGTCTGACACGTCTACACTCGTCACGAACGATATCCATTGGCAAAGAATCAATATAACCATCATTTTTTATTAACCAAAGGCCGTATATACACCCCATATTTTCGCATTAATCAATCGCGTATTCGATACGTCAAGTTATAGCCAATCTCGGGGCTTTTAATAATTCACAAGTAATCCTGCCGATTCATATTAGCAGCCCGCATCCAAGACATATCATTGAATATTCGTCGGCGACAATGGCAATCAGTCATCCCCCAAACGGAATGTAATCGACGCTCGAGTTATATTAGCTCGGACAAATCGCTTTCCCCGACTATATACGTCGCGCCATCTCAATCAATCAAACGAAACACCGATCTCCCTATATTCCGCCCATACGCGCGAATCTGCCCCTGCCAAAAAAAAAAGGTATGTAAAAATGACTCGTCGTAGGAAACTGACCAACAATTATCCCGCGTTTGGGCCCCCCGACTATAATAATCTCGATAATTCGGCGAATATTCAGTGTCAAATGCCGGGGCGCGCGAGCGAACGGAATTGTCGCTCATTACTCCGCGTTCATTATCGCTTCTCTCTCTCTCTCTCTCCCTTTCGCTCTATCTTTGCACCTCGCGGATACACGCTATTGCGGCTAGATTCAAAGGGGAAATAACGTGAATTAGAATAGCGTGAGAGGGGGTAGGAGAGGATGTTACCGCGGACGGACGCTGCTGGCGTAGTTTGTCCCGCGTATATACGAGTGCTTGATCTACGCACGCGAGAGGTCGAGTGGGTGCCGAGTGCGTGCAGCGAGACTGCTGAAGAGAGAGAGAGAAAGAGACAGAGCTGGTCTCGTTGCACGCAGGCGCTCTATACCGCGCGAATCTCTCCCCCTCGATTGTCTGATTATTGTTACATGGAGGTCCCCCTTTCAATTATACAACAGTCAAAGACACGAGCTTCATTTGCTTCCTTGTTATCCATTACAATTACGGTATTGGTCAGTAAACGCGGCTACTGGGCGGTTTGTTATGCAAGTGCTTGTTCAACGAGTCCGTAGAGAGAGATTTCTTCGAAATATGAACAAGCGATAGAGTTGAATTGGTTATTTTTGTACTTGTGCGAAATGATATTTTGGGCATGCGTAGAAGCTTCACAATACGTATGTTATGCCATATAATAATTAATCATACTCCGGAATCGAGATATCAAAATTTTAGATCTTGTTTAAAGTTTATAATTTCCCCATTTCAGTTAATTAGAAATGAATTCTTTAGTATTGGGGACAATACAAATGTCCTGTACTTTTCAAGGGAATAATCTGTATCAAAGTTTTAGACAATAAACTGCACATGAAAAATCCTTTTCTAAATTCCCTGCTGAAGTTTTGAGTTAGAGTTGTCGAATAACGTTTGTTTCAGATTACGGATGCTTGAAGTCGCATTTGTAATTGTACAAATAATAATATAAAAAAAAAGCTTTGTTTATTTAGCGAAAAATAATTATCTTGCATAGAAATCAAACTTTTATATTATTATCTCATACATTGAAAAAAGCTATTTCGAGAATACGGAATCTAAAAAAGAAGAAAGCGTCATTCGACAACTCGGATTCAAAACATTGATCAGCAAATAATCGACACGCCTAACCGACCGTAAGCAATCGAGCAATCAAATTAACAAACACAAACAATTCAAATCCGATATATCCAAGAGGCCTAGAATCACTGCATACTACCTCTTGCCTCTTAACAGCTCTACACCTTCGAAGAACCAAACACCGCTTATACCAATCCTCAAACAGCGTCTTATTTCACTCCCGAGCTCAACGTCCTACGCACACACATACACACACTGACACGGACACGCGCGATCTCGAGCGTAACAAAGAAAAAGATCGGTACAAGCGTACGACGGGGAAAACAAGTATAGCAGTAGCAGTCGTATAAGAGCGCTATCGCACAGGACAAGTGGTTGGTAAATATTTGATATCCTGTCCCAGCTCGGCTCTCTCTCTCTCTCTCTCTCTCTCTCTTCTTGCGTCCCTCTGCTCTATCGCTCACTCTCTCTCTCTCTCTGTCTTTCTCTCCCACCCATAGTCGTGATTGCGACTCGAGCGAAGTTTCAGCAGTTGTAAGTGCTGTGTTGCCGCAGCACCCTGGCCCTGACACAATACACTGGATACGCGCGCGAGAAGCGAGTGTTCCCTAACGAATTTTAACACTTGGCGTTCTCGCGTCCCTCGCGGGAAATGGAGATAAAAGTGGGAGGCCAAGGGACGTTTGGGGAATTGCGAAAGAGGAACGAAGAGAGCGAGAGAGAGGGAGAGGGGAGTTACCTGGGTTGATTTGTTTATTTGATAGAACGGAGTTTACGCGGTTAAGCGGCTGCGAGGCTTTTTGAGCTTCGTTTGTCTACGCGTGCGCGCGATTAGTAGTCCGAGTATCCTAATGAAAAGCACTTGATCCTCAACCTTTTTGCGTGGTTTCAAAGGTGCATCTTTACATGCGAAAATGTTAAAAATGTGCTAATTCCTTTCACAAAGCCGTTTCTTCTATATATTTGTCAAATGTACATAAAGCTTTGCAGTACAAAACATATAATATATATTGTCTATGTAATTTGTGTAAAATTTTTTAAATCGATAAAATTGCTACTTATGCGAAGATCAGTATCAAGTATTTAATGCATTAACACATCGTAATACACTATATTATACCCGCCGCGCTATATGACTATATACTTTATTGATACGAGCAGATGCATAAGCATTGTGAATTCAATGCAAAATTTATTAGCAGCAGAATTCGCCGAGCTCGTCTTCTTATTAGCAAGGGAGGACGAAATAGCAGTGGTGGAGCCACGGGGGAGAAAGATGAACCACCAGTTAGATTCATGCGATAACGTTAGCTTTCCTTCTCTCTCAGTCTCTCCCGCTCTCCCTCTCCCTCTTTCTCTCTCAATCTCTCTCTCTCTCTCTCTCTCTTCCTCCTCTCTTCCTCCTCTCTCAATTTCTTTCTCTCTCGCTCTCTCTTTCACACACACACACACACACACACGTACACATACAATTCCCCAGAAGTCCTTGAATTTCAATCAGTTAGCTCGTTTCTACGAGTGGGTTTATCTTGTCGCGTGATTTTATGGCCAAGAGTTTCTTACCCTCCGAGTTTGGCGCAATTTATCTGTGATCAAACTCGCACCATTCATTTTTTTCCTATCATGAAAATCGCATTTGCCAAAGATTACCACGATGATAATGATACAACACCTTACAATGTTCAATTGAAAGCTAATTCATCATTGCTGTTATTCTTCCAGTCTTGCAAATCGTTTACATTATGCGATTATGAAATCAATTTATAAAAGCTTCAAATTACCTTTTATTTCTTCATCAAAATCTATTTTGTAATAAAGTTGTCGATACTATTCAACAACGCACATTCTAAAGTCCATAAAGTTTGTACTAAACATTTAAATCGAATATATATGTATTTAATATACCAGAGTTTATCAACTATCACTACAATCATAAACATGATCGCATCGCAATATTATTATCGGTTATTTCCACTGAATACCGCCTGATCCCCCAATACCCTCCAAAATTAAGCGAATCATTTTCCTCGCTTGCTAAATACATCCTCCAGTTAAGGAAATCATAAATAAGAGCTAACCGAGATCAAGCGTAAGGCGTTCGCTAAAAAAGAAAAAGAAATCGTCGAGAACGGAGTAAAAGGAGGAGGAGAGGGAGGACAGAAAGCTCCTCTCTCGATTCCAGGGGGATTTCGCACTGATTACGCGCGGCTTCGCAGCGACGCGCTACCATTTCCTCTCATACTCGCGATACTGCACGTACCAGCAGCACCAGCGGCTATTCCTCCTCTCTCTCTCTCTCTCTCTCTCTCTCTTTTTTTTTCTGTCCATCCTTGGGATTCCTCTATATATCGTATAAAGGCGAGAGATTTCTTATTACGGGCGCAGGGAATCCCGCTCCTTTTTCCTCATCGACGTGCCGAGACCGCGAGACATACATACACGTATATATAGATATACATATATGTAGCTGGGGTAGCCTTTTGTCGAGTGATTTTTCAGACTCGTATATATATCGATGGTGGAGAAAGAAAGAGAGAGAGAGAGAGAGAGAGAGAGAGGGTGGGTGAGGGGGAGAGAAAAAGCGATAGATGTATGGAAAATTAGAAAATGAGAGTAGGGATGATTGCGAGGCGTTGGGTGTAATCGTGAAGGATTTGTAGGGAGGATTTGGGCTTAATACCGCGTGGGGTTAGTGGGGAATTATAGGGAGAGATCGGCCGATTAATTATTGAATGGGCGGCTACTGTTGCGATTGCCATTGCGATTGAATTTCTCTATCTGCTGTGAAAGTTGATTTAGATGAGATTTCGACTGAATTTTATATTTGAATATGAGTAATTTTGGTCGATGAACTCGTGTTTTAGTCGACTTTTTTAAACAGATAGGTAGACACTGTGATCTTAACACTTTAACATTCATATTGTTGATTGAATTTTTTATATAAACCACGATTATTATTCGTAATAATATTCATATCAATTACTACAATGCTGATATGTGTGAAAGTGTAATTGTGTATAGTTAATCACAACACATCATTTTTTTTCTGGCTACAATAATTAAAACACGTTCAGTACTGAAATAGCTGCGAAGAGAGATCCTTTGTTTTTAATTCCAACATTCTTCTTCAAAACACAAAAAAAAGCTTTTTATATAATTAGAAATTTTATCTACACGCAGTGTAACTAAAACCATAATTCTAAAATATTTTTCAGTGAAGGATCATAATGAAAGTGAACGTTTAAATCTAGTTTCGCTGAAACTGAATAACCTCAACTCGCACCAATTAAATTGTATAAATTAAAACAGTTCTCGTGACACACTTGAGACCCTAACTTTTTGTATCCTAATAAACGTTAATTCCAGAAAGTGACTCGCTCGAAACTTATCTCTCGTACCGGTAAAAAATCCGCGCCTGCTTTTCTACCCGGCTTACGGAAGCGCAAAACGTCTCCATCGTCTGACTTTATCATTCCAACGCGTCGCTCTCTTCTCCTCGGTGTCATGTCGATATCTTATTTAAAGGCTCCCCGAGCTATACTCCTTTTTAAGCTACCTTCCTCGGGCGTATAATGCAAAAGCCCATCCACTCGTTGAAATGGTACCCACATACATATACATATTTATATACATATACGTATATTTATGTGAATGAAGTTTTGTGGAATTTTCTCTGGACGTCGAAAAGTCTGTATGCATGAGCCGCGCTGAAGATTCTTCGAAAAGAAAATTGATTCTAATGGAGAGATTTTTCGATGGTCGCGAGATAAAATCAAGATAAAACGTCGGGAAGAAGTTGCAAAATATTTACGGTGTCTTTTTGATGGATTTTTCAACTTAGAAAAACAATTTCTGGTGTGCAGTTCAAGTGCGAAAAGTGTATAGACTTGTAAAATACTTTACAAAATAAAGTTTGGAAACTGCTTCAATGCTCGTCCGAGGACAATGAAAAAGTATTTTTAGAGAATTTCATGAACAGCTACGACCAGATATGAACTTTATTAAAATAGATCGTTTCGAAATTCTCAAAATTTTAAAAAAACTTTATCATTTTTTCGTTAATAGGTACAGCTAGACTTTACCTAAAAGTAATAATCTAGAAGATTACTTCTCATATAGAATGCTTAATTTTATGACATTTATTTACAAAGCTGAATATTAATCTTGAGCTTAACATTTGAAGCACGTTCTTTGAATAAACTTTATTTTGTATATAAGCTGGTGCATCACGAGCTGCAAAATAATATCTTATTATTAAAATAACTATGTTACCACTACGGGATTTTACCTACATTTTTTTTCTGGTCAATAAATATTATTATTATTATTATTAAATAATATAAATAATAATATCTAGTAGTGTAAATTAGGCATTTTGCAATGCAAGCTTCATCTATACTAGCAAAAATCTAAATAATTTATAAAAAAAGTCAAAGGGTATTTTTTTTAATATACAGATACGCAAGGGAAAACAAACATTTTCATAACAAGAGGAAGAATCAAGAAGCATTTCACATCGAATTAAAATCTCTTCTGAATTCTTCAGCGTTCAGTTAAAAGTGGAAATTTCACCCGGTTAAATCTCGCAGAAAAGGAATTCTCACCCCTGTCTCACTCTCTCGTTCTCGTTCCTTCCTAGAGCGAAAATCGAATCAGCTGAGCGACAGGACGTTCCGCGCGCTCTCTGCGCGACTCTTGCGCCATATTAAATCGTCCTTTCGCGCGTCACTAAAGCCGAAACGCAGACGACGTATATACGCGTGGGCTCGTATATTTCGCTCGGGCGTAAGGGGCGCACCCTAGGACGTGAATTAGGTATGACATGTAAATTAAAATCTGCTAGAGCGACAGAGGGAAGGAGAACGAGAGTTGCATGAAGCCGACGCGAAGTCGCTCTCTAAAATATTTAGTTGCACCTATATACACATCAACGACGCGACTACGGCGCGGTGTGCGACGGTCAAGTGTATTTTTCAGACGGCGATATTGGTATCACTTTATATTGGACGCTTAGTGCGAGGATCTCTTTTTCAGAAGAGCTCGATGTTTTATGACCTATACGGTCTTCGAGGAGTATACTTTATTTTACAAACAAATTATTAGAAAAAGGATTTTCATGTTTGACAATAATTCTCAGCTATTTCAGAGAATTTTTATTTACTATATGCCGTATTAAGGATCCGTTTTACATATAATCAATTTTGAAATTATTTTTGAATTATGTAAAGTGGATTTATCATAATGGTATTTATGGAGAGAATATTGTTTTATACAATTTAAAATGAATATTACTGATAGTTTATTGAATTTTTTTTTTATTATTACAAAGCTTCCGCTATGAGGAAGCAAAACTTAAATATTTACTTCACCGTATCATTCTAAGAGCACAATTTAGTGTGGATTTCTCGTTTTTTTAGGGGGGAGGGGGGCAAGTAACGCAATAGCCGTCGTGCGTGCAATACTGTTATCGGCTCAGCAGTTCGCAGAAGACTAACGCACACCTGTACTCAACAACAAATTCGCCGCCGGACACTTATTGTTTTCGATATTTTACTATACGCGATGCGCGCGGGGTTGTTTAGCGAAAGTATTGATTGCGCCGCGCATGGACATGATGTGACAGAATAATATAGCAGGGCATAACCGGCCTCGTAAAAAAAAAGAGAGAGAGGGAGAGGAAGAGAAAAATCTTCCACTTTTGTAACCTAGATTTTTACGCGTGCTTCTTTGTTTTATTTTTGCCGTTTACCCCGTGATTTATGAAACGACGGTACGAAGAAACTGCTAGGATGGATTGCTGGATGTTTCGAGGAAGAATTTTCTCTGTTTTTTTTTTCCTTATCCGCCAATCGTTAAAGTTCCAATCGCAATGCTTTGTGTCATTTAACTTATTGCATAATGTTTTGCATTCCTTGTATGTGAGTTTTCTTTGAAACGAGCATTGTACATGAAATAAGATGTGGCATAGAAAAAGCATCAATAGAACTATTATGTAGTCCTCGGAAACTTAAATAATATTCATATAAGGGGATTCCAATTGTATTTAATAAATAAATTTGGATTAACCACGAAAAATCTTAATTATCGAATTTTCATACACATCCATTATTTGTATTTAATACTGTACCTAATCCTAATGTTCTTTTTATGTTTCAGGTGAGTTACATATAGCTTAACGCTTTACTGCAGCTCCTGTACGTAAGTTTAGTACAATACGTGAATTTGTTCACTTACATATTAAAGTCTACCATAAAAAGTTTAGTTTACATACACTTTGGTAAGCATACGTGATAGAGTGCATTATGTTTATTAGTCATACCTTTCCCACTCTACTCACATTCCTTTCGATTAAAGTATAAATTTTCCATTGTCATGCCGCGTAGATAACGCAACATTCAACAACTCAGTTACTGTACTAGTATTTGATCAATTAAGGGGAAGCAGTATAGTTTTACAGATATAAAAATAAAATATAAGTGTATATATTATGTTGTTAATTTAATCTGATAATCAGAGAAAATGATAAAAAAAATACCGTTACCTGATGAAATATCGGTACCGTAATGGTAATCATCTAGCCAAAAGAAACCAGTCCCCTAATTAACCGAAAAACTCTCTATCTCCTCCGTCGCAGTTGCAAAAAAAACCAAGGAGAAACCCACGAATACAGCAATCGTTACATCGGAAGTCTGAAACGTTGACCCGCGCGGCTATACACACATTTAGCCCGGCAGGCAGCAGCGACGACGACGACTGGCCGAAGGTACAATTCGAATGGGCGTTGGTCATCGAATCGATCGTCAGGCGACTCGATAATCGATATTAAATGGAGCTTTGCCCGACGCGGATGACGAAGCGGAAAAGTCGCCAGTCTAATCGCTCGAATTGTGCCCTCCCTCTCTCTCTCTCTCTTCCTCTTTCACAAGCCCGCGCGCATAAACCTTCCCCGGTATACGCGCGCACCTTCTTATGTGTGCTTATGCGGAATTATACGCAGTAATTCTCGAATGTCCTTAGCGAGCGCTGTCAACATTGTAAGTGCCGCCAAGTTTCAAACGTGAGTTTCTAGGCGAGGCGAAGCCAGTCGTATTAATTGCTCCACCGACACTTTATTAGTTATTCAATTTAGTTTTAATGAGGATACCTGTTGTAAATAAACAAGCCGGTTCTTCATTTCCACTGGGAGGCTAGAATTTTTCCAGCGTGGAATTAAATAATGCAAGTTAATTTTCTACGGTGATTCCCACTTGGTGAAATTGCACTTTGAATCGCATAAAATGTTGAATTACTTAAACCATTCTGTAAATCGCGGCATTGCCAAGTTAAAAAATAGCTTCTTGGTCAGCGGATTTTTTGTATGAAAACTTTATATAAAAGAATGAATAGCACGATGTATAAAACTGTAATAACGAGTTGATTGTCTCACAATTGAAAGGAAATAATAAATCATGCAAGTGCTTAAAATACAATGTTGTATAATGCATTCATTCATTAATTTGTCGCAGTCACTTATCAATTCAGTCAATATCGATTAAAATACATTTGACCAAAGCTCTTTCAAAACAGAATTTAGTAAAATAGTAATACATTGAAAAATATATTATTTCAAACAAAGTTTATGCTACATGATGTGTGTTACGAAAACGAAAACGAATTTTCATACGTCAAAAAAGCAGTTGTAACAATAAAAATAATATTCAACTTGTTTCCAATTCTTTCGGAGCTAGTGCATTTATATACAGAAAATCCGAAATATTGTGAATTTCAAGATTAATTTGTCTTAGTTTCAATGTAACTTTACTCAGCAATGGTGAACGATTTTCCTTTGCTCATTGTATCAAAAAATGATATTATTAAAAAGTAAAAGAAACCACTTTCTTATTTTCTGGATAGATTAAACTAACGAAAGTCGATTCAGGACAAAGCAAGAGCAGAGCACGAGCATCGCGTTTCTCGAGAGCCATTAAATGATTCGCTTGACGATCCAATCCATCAAAATCAAGCGACGAATTTGGCGAACATCCACCCTCCGTCTCGAAAAAGCTCATAAAGCCCCGTAATATACCTCCTGAACGGCGCGCGCGGCTCGAGCATCCATAACGCAGTACATCCTAGACAACATACTCCCAAGATACAAATAATGCGCAATACCTTGGGGATCGTGTTGAAAAATGCAGTCCCACCGAGCTATATCGCGGGGGACTCGATGAGGCAGCCCTCGCAAATTGCGCAAAGATTGGCCGAAAGCTCAAGTGGGGGATAACGTAATTCACCAGAAGTGGAGAGAGAGAGAGAGAGAGAGAGAGAAAGAGAGGGAGAGAGAAAAGGTTGAGAGAAAGAGGTGCACTCTTTAGAGGAAGGGAGAATTGATACACTTTTAATTAGTGCGGCAGTCTTGACGCGGGCTAATTCAAACGGCTGCTATTGACAGCCGTCGACCGTCGTCCTTTAACGGTCTTTCGGCACTGTTCGCGGCACCTCTCTCTCTATCTCTACTTTTTTTTGTTTCTTTAATGGGCTTATCTTGCTGCTTTTCTTTTATCTTCCCCTCTCTAGGCTGTAAAAGGCGAGAGAAAAGTTTTCTGCTGAGAATCGACTTTTAGCGCGGGGCTCGGATTCTGAGGATCCTACCCTAGCCTGTACGCACCTTTTAGACTGTAGCCCGATTTGAATTTATGCTTTAGTAAATATCGAGGTACGCGTATATACGACTGCGAGATAGCGATCTTGAATTTTTTATTATCCTTTCGAATATACTGGGAGATTATAAACTATGCAAGATTTCGATTTTCTCGCAAAAATTATTTATTGACTGTTAGGCTTTCAAAATGATTTTTAAACTTTCAAATTAAATTGAAACAATAATCTAAAATTTTCACGATCGAAACAGGTGAGTTGTATTTTAGAAGTAGTAGCTTGTCGAATATAGTCAGACATAATGTTTTCTTCGTCAAACGTTTCATTAGAGACGTTAGCATTACAGAACTCGCAGATCTCAACCTCGAACTCCGTGTAAATAATATTTCGCACTCTCTCTCTGCACATTTGACAGAGAGTAACACAGTCGCTCATATAAAAAACGTCGGATGCACTCGAGGTCGCTTGGCGCGCACACCCAAGTCTGCCTGCCGCGGGAAAGGGGCAAAAAGGATTTCAAATCTCTGCTCCTCCGCGACGTCGGCGCATCTCAGCGCGGCAGCGGCAGCAGGCAACGAGCTTTGTTTCATCTCGTCGGTCGCGCTCGCGCGCAAGAAGGTGCAGAGACACAGAGCTTGGCGCTGTCTTATATAACTCGCGACGCGCTGAGAGAGAAAGACAGAGAGAGGAACGGAAAGTTTCCCGACGACGAGGTAAAGCCGATGGCTTGTGTATAGCTTGTACGCGCGAATGACGCTAAAATGTTGTCCAAGTAACTGCACCGCGCGTAAGGAGAATATACACTTGGCTTTTAAGCCTCCATTCGAGCTTCTTCTTCGCTTGTCTTTTCCTCCTTCACCGCAGCCCCAAAAGAATGACCCTAATTTTCGCAGGTTTGTGTCGATCTCATGAATTTAATTCAAAAGTGGACCAAATTAATACCTTCAAATAAGAATAATTCTAAATGAAGCGTAGGTTTCATTTCGTAGATATCAACTAGTTACTCGACCCATCCGCGTCAAAACGAATTCGACATCTTCTGTGATATCGTTCATTATGTTGAAATACTCAAAAAGTTTAAATCGTATTGTTTTCGGTTCTTTTGAAATTAATTATTAGAATTTACGAAAAATGTGCTTCAATAGTCCGAAGCACACATTTTACGCATTGCACAACGTTTTTACCAAATTAAACTAAATTAAATAAAAATTGCTTATTTGTAAGGATGCACGTGCTTCCAATTTCTTTTCAGCAAAATTATATTAGTGTCCAACTAGTCTTTCTAAGATAAACTGAAAGTCACCTCTCTTACAAATTAAATTATTAATTTCCACAGTAGAGCTCAACAACAGCTATAAAGATAAAATTCAGAGTAAATATGTGTTTTATTTGCAAAATTAAACTAAAAAAAAGCCAGAATAGAACCACGAGAAGACAAAAACAAAATTAAAATAAAAAGAAAACGTAGTATACTCCACATACAAATGGCGTAAATTGTAATTTTAATTAAGACGAACGTAAGAGACGAACAGAGAAGGAGAGCGCGCGACGCGGAATAAAACTCGTGGCAACGCGCACGCGAGCAGGTGAAAATGGCCGTCGGCAACGACGACGACAACGACTACGTCGCATGGTGCGCTTTCACAATGACCCGCGCGACCGCAAGACTCACTTTTTGGCCTTTAGCTCTTGCTCCATTTTCTTTTTGTCCAGTTGCGAGACCCACCTGCGCATATACTTTTTTCCCTACCCTTCATATCTGCAAACACGTATTACTTATAGTTGACATAACGAATCCACGAAGCGCCGAGATATGCAAACAATCGTTATCGCGATACTACCGGCACCTTTATTGGGCTGTGTTACCTGAGAAACTAAAACTTAGGTAGCGCTTATATTTTATCCACGATGATTATATTTATCATCAAACGTGAATATCAAGTGCGGGGGAATAACAGCTCGTAAAAGTATATACACCTGATGTCAAGGTACATTAATCAAAATTGTCGACTCTACATCTTACCCTTATAATGGCATTCCTAATTCCGCAGTAGCCAAAGTGCGCAAAGTGTACTTAAGCTTTTTAGTCGACTAAATGAAAATCATATTTGTCACAGGCAGCTCGTATAGCGATGTACGTGAATAACTTCTTTAATAGTTGGCAAAGCTCCCTACGCGGTGCAACTATATAAGCTTGATAACTCAATATGCAAGAAGGGATGCGAGATGGAGGATGAAACTCCCTAGACGAGGCCAAGTGACATTTACAAAGTATATACCGGAGTTACGGTTAAACTCTTGTTCCAGTAAATCGTTGCACTTTCCTTTCGCGATTCGTATATATACTCACACCTAGAGCTCGTATTTCTATTACCGCTGGACAATTTTTCCTTTCCCACGAACAGCTACGCCCGAGCTTGCACGAACGCTTCCACGTGGCTACACGATAATAATGCGACAACCCGCGTCCTTACACACGTATATACTCGCTCATTTAAGTGAGAGGGCCGAGTCGCGAAAATACAACAGGCCAAACACCAAGCGACGGTGCACAGTGTATATAAGCTCCAACCCAAACTGACCAAACGCTAGGAAGGGAAAGAGAGGCAGTAGCAGCAGTGGCAAAAACGAGTCGAGAAAAATCGGACAAAGGAACGAAAAGAGGGGAGGGGCTCTAACGCTGGAAAGCAGGGGGGAAAAAACGAGGAATTTATAGAAAACGCGCTCGCTTGCCAGTCGATTTTGCCTGGCCACCGGTCGACCGAACAAAGTCTCTCGCTTCGTTGTGTCCCATGCCAACGACAGAAAGCCCATTCGTACGTATACAGGCGTTGGCCGATATCCTCTAACTCACTCCTCCACCTCTCCCTCTCTCCGTCTCTTGTTATTCCACTGACTTTCTTCACTTACGCCGTTTCTCTCCTACCTTCGCGCCGTTTCTTTTCTCGCTGCCCCGCTGTTTTACTTACCTCGCGCGCTGTTCCCTCTCCACCGTGTTTCTCGCTTATTTATTCTTCCGCTTTATCCAGTCGTTGTTCGCTCGCAGGCTTTTGCGTCTGTCTCCTTCTCATTCTGTTACTTAATCACGTAAAACGATGCTATCCTTCATGGGGCTGGAGAATCACGAAACGTATTACTGCGCGCTTTCTTGTTCTTTTAACGATTTTATTTAAGTTTAAGAGCTTCGCGCGCTACTCTAACGAAAACGGACTTGTTGGGTTTTCGTGCTTTAATTTAGCACAAACGAAATGGCGTTGAATAATCGACAACAGATCCAAGCATCTTTCAGAGTCAATTTAGATGATCTCCTTTAGATAATAAGAATAAAATAGTTCAAATTCATCGATTGAACGATAATAGGATTTAAAATTACCATCCTGTATATCGGTCAGAAGCGAATGCACTCGCCTCTTATAAACAAATAAATTGCACTACCGTAGATTCATTAGCCTCCGTCGAAATATAATTAATTTCTATATCAAATTTCCGGTCGAACAAAAAAAAAAAAAGGATGCCAATTCCAGTGCGCGTGCGATACGCTCAAAAGATAAAATTAGTTCGACGATAAATCAATAGCGCACGCGCGCTCCCGCTGCAGCGGCATTAGCTTATTCTCTATACACACGCGGTATAGAGTATTGTGCGCAAAATTTAATTTAGCAGAAGCCTTAGTTTGACGCCTGTCATTCGCTCAAAACTATTCATACAACCCGTTAATCCGAATATATGCCTCCTCCATTCATTTACCCTGCGCTAGCTTACATTTCGCCAGCTCTCTCTCTCTCTCTCTTTCTCCTCTTATTTTCCTCACTTATACAGACCTTTTTTCCACCGCTCCACCATCCCTCCTTCCTTTTCTACTCTCATTTACTTTTCCTGTCTCTCTCTCTCTCTCTCTCCGCTCCCACTCTCCGACCTCCCGTGCACCCTTTTATCCGGTGAATGCGCTCTTTTTCTCTACATCCTAATCGAAATGCCTTGTTCCGGCCAACGCGTCACACATCTGCACCGAAATCCGATTCTCCAGCCGTCGCCGTGGCCTCGAACCTTGGAAAAAGGGACCGAGCCAGTTTTCCTGTTAATGAAACGCTCGTCGTCGTCTACGTGGATACTGTGAAAATTCCGTCCTTTGGCGAATTAGATCGACGAGGAGAAAATAAACGGAAGTATATAACCACGCGATAACAGCGGGTTTTTTATACTTTCACATAGCCATCCTGTCATAATGTGTTTTGTGTACATGCCTCTGTCGTGAATTTTCCTTTGAATCCTTTGAAACCGCCACGTTTTCCCATTCGAATCACGCTGTTAAGCAAAGCACTGGAAAAATGAATCCGGGATTCATAGATGATCGTCGAAAATGAAATGCTATTTTAAAAACACGCGTAGTCGAGTACGCGATCCTTTGTAAAAAAAATTACGGCCCATCGGCAAGAGTTTGTTTCCAGTCAAACGATTATTTTACGCCCGAAACACAATTGTTCAAAGGCAGTAAATAATAGAGGGGCAAGTGCGGCCGCGCAAATAGACCATAAAGTAAAGGCATAACAATGTAATATCAATCCCAGACTTGCTCCAAAGATATCGACATGGATGTTAATGGTCAGAACAGGGAAATAGCATCAGAGTGAAATTCATGTAACAGGCGCGCAACTGCAACGTAAGCTTGCGTCCATTGTAACATCGCACTACTATTATACAGAGCAATAGTTCTCTCTCTCTCTCTCTCTCTCTCTGTCTCTCTCTCTCTCTCTGTTGATTATATTGGTGAACTTAGAGGGGTGAGCCACAATCGGAATCGTTTATTGTGTATCGAGTTTAAGTACACACTTAAATAGGTAACATTCATTACACGTCGTCATAAGTACAGATGGAAGTTAGATACATTAGAGGGTTATTGATTTGCTACGCGTTCAAATACAACTAAGGCGCGCACATACGTGTCCTATTGATTACGGCTAGTCTGCCGGATACACAATGTGGTTGAACAAATACACCCTGTATGGCATCGATTATTTTTAGTGGAACGCAAAAGGGGGCCTCGGTGTTTCGCGTACTATATACACACGATATACACAACCGACGGAATAGACATATGCGCGCGTGTCAGGAGATGAAACGTGGCCGGCATGTATTTCGCATAGGCTTCCATCCACGATCACATCGACTTTTCAAGCCGATAAAAATTAGCTCGCGCGCATCCGCCCGCTGTACATGTGAGTTAGCGCAAACGCGATCCATATGTATATATTTTTTTTTCCTCGTCAAATCGGCCAGTGCATACGCCCAGCTTGTCTACCCAGAATTTTGTCGACTTGTACACACGTGGACGGTTGGTTATTACGTGGCCTCAGCTGATGACGGGGCAGGAATCATGCGCGCACAGTCGAGACCCGGATTGACGGACGTATTTGCGATCGACGCGGTGCCTCGCGATCATAG
Source organism: Megastigmus dorsalis (assembly GCA_900490025.1). Classification (NCBI taxonomy): domain Eukaryota; kingdom Metazoa; phylum Arthropoda; class Insecta; order Hymenoptera; family Megastigmidae; genus Megastigmus; species Megastigmus dorsalis. Next base: position 32,414 of record UELU01144975.1, read on the forward strand.
CTCGGCGAATTCTGTGCTTGATTGACGTTTGATCCGACGGATATTTACGATGAAACTTGGCTCACAGTTGCTAACGGCTTTTTTGCCCCGCTCTATCCCTTCCTCTCTCCCTCTGTGTGTGCGTTCTTTTTTTTTCTGTCGTCTTTTTGGCTTAATGGGATTATTTGCAACAGGTAGATACGTATAGATAATCGAGCGATTGGAGGAATGAATGTTATTGAGGATACGTCAGAGGATAAAATCGATTAGGATGATGGTAGCTGGCTTATTGATTCTGGTATTATATGCTTGCCGAGCGAGCTCAGAGCTTTCGATGAATGAGATCTTGAGATCTGACAGCATTTGAGGGAGGCACCTGTAATGATTTTTAAATTGTTTTTACAACTTTTCGTTGGTTGTTTAAGAATTAAAGACTATCCATACAAAATGGAAAATAAACTTCAAAGATTGACGCACAAGTTATTTTTTTCGATACGAATTGCTTGCGTTCTCAATGCGTCATAGCAATAAACATCATGATATAATTTCACTTCTCCAATCGATAGTAAAAATTGTTGACCGCTAATAGAGATCGTGGCCAACGAGCGATGTCGAAAAACTTGACAGGATCACGTATCACAAATGATTATATTGTCAATTAGTAATTTCTACTTCCTTCTTTTTTATACGAACGTCATAGCTGACCATTTTTTTCAATTTAAACAACTGATCCTGTTAATATCGATAACTGGCTCGATCAAAGCCATACTATCGTATTGTTTTCTCGTATTTCTATTTTTTTTTTCCACGAGCAACCCTCAAATTTTTTGACAGCTATCGGCCGTAATTTGAATTCGGCTTTCAATCCTTCGCTTCAATTTTCTCTCGAACAATTAAACAACGAGGCGCAGTTCTATCACCCCTAGTCTCGTGCATCTCTCTCTCTCTCTTTCTCTCCGTCTCTGTCTCTCTATCTCTTTCTCTTTCTCTTTACTGAACGCAAATCCATTCAGGCTCACAAATAAAACAGAAAAAGGTCTTTCGACTACCACGACTACTCAATTCTTTTTTTCTGTCCTCCCGCGCATCAATCGTTCTCGTTGTTGCCAAAAATCTTCACACGCGTACAATACACCGTGTGCAACCTCTCTCTCTCTCTCAGAAAAAGAACACAAATAGGGGTAGTATACAGGGAAAGCGATAGACTTGGATGGCCGATCGAATCAAACCAGACTATTGGTCCATTTCCTATTAAGTTTTCCAGGTTGATAATAGCTGCGAGGTTGTGTGTATCTATACGTGCGTGTGCGTGTGTATGTGTGCTTCTGTGCATATTCACCATTACATACGAGGTGTTTGTAGGCTCTTAACGATCACGGTTATCCGGCAATTAACTCGCGCCAGGCTTTCATTCATTCATAAGCAGCCTACCATTCGACTCCCTTTCTCTTCTACTTACTTCCTTAGAGGTGAACTCGGAAACGCAAAGAATCGCTGAGTTCAAGTTTACGCGATGGATAAAAGCCACCAATTACTTCAATCAATATGAACTGGTAGGGTCTCTCACAAAACTGGTCGCAATGAAAGTTCGAGTCCAAGCAAGAGATTCATGGCTCAATATTTGTATGTAAAAGAATTTTTATAAAATATCCCCGTTTATTTTGCTAATGCGTGGAACTATATTTGTTTATAATGTCGAATACTTACGGAATAATGAATTAAAAATATTTATAAATAATATTCATCAAAACTTGATAATTACGTCTATATCCTCTTTTATTTCCAACATTTCGCATAACTGCCCTCGCATCGTTAAAAAATCAAGATTGCGGAGGTGCTGGGCGCCATAACGAGAAGAAATTAAGATTGCACAAAGCATTATAACGAGATATCTATTCAGTTAGCGACTTTTATTTGCGTTTTAATACTTTCATATACTTGGTAATGCGTCCATGCTACAAGCTCATCGAACAATAACGCGACTTTTAACGGGGTTAAACACAGACCAGCTTATAACAAGATTATAATAAACTTTGCTAATAAACAGACAAACTATACACCGCCGCAGTTACAGGCATCCAGTTATTTTAATGTACAATTGCTTTAATTAAAAGTTTAACAGTGCAAAGTAACAACGCCTCCTTTGCAATCTTCCTACGAATATAACGAAATCGAATAAAGCAGGAATATCAAACCAAATGCAGCACATTCTTTCAGCTCCGAAATGATATCAATCTTCGTCGATGCTGAGTTTCGCAGAGAGAGAGAGAGAGAGAGAACCGAATCGGTCCTCGAAAAGAAAACTCTTTTCAGTTCCAAAATCGTAACTAGTTTCTCGAGTATACTCATCCACTCCATGTCGTCATCGCGTCCTCGAAAGATACTTCGATCCACCCAATACCTCCATTATCAAAAATTCCCTTCGCCACACATCAACATCGAGAATATAACTCGTCTTGGCTGAAACGCGATCCGAGAGAAACTCTCTCTCTCTCTGTCTCCCAGTGTCACCTGACTCTCCGGCCGCGCTATTGGGAAAACGAGGTTTAACGCCGTCTCGTTAGAATGGCGGTGCTGGTGCGATAACGAACTCTCGAAAATCATCGAGCGACGATAACCTCATTCGAACAGCAACTCTCTCTCGATGTGGCTCCTATATATATACGATAGAGCCCTGCGGCGCCAATAAAGCTACGCTTCTCTCTTTCCATCTCTCGCTCACTGTTCACTGGACCCCCTCGGCTTCGTTCGTTCGATTTATGTATAGGTCGCTTTTAGACTTGCACTACACCTTACGGACTTCTAGAGCTTGCGGTTCTCGAAAGAGATGTAGCGGTGCACGGAGTGCGTTTCGAGGTATAACTATATACCGTGTCGATGACTATTATGAGCTTTTAATTACTGATATTTGATTCGAGTGATTTTGAGGATCTGATAAATTTTAAAGTATACTTTTCGCAATACATTTTATTTTATTTAAGTATCAAATTTTTACTATGGTTAAAAGCGAATGGAATATGTGGCTGAAATACTTTTGAGCATTTTACACCAAAGTAAGTCTGATTTAGGTATTTTTTTTTAAATCTGCATCAGCAGTTTGACTAAGTATTTTTTGGTGCAAATCGCTCTGCTAGTGTAAAACTAAAAATTCAGAGGTGGATAGTTTCCAGAGTCCGTTTCCATGTATGCTGATATTGTCTCTATTTTTCAAAGAAAATATTTGTTGCAATGCTCCATGAAACTGATATAAAAGCACATTTCTTATTTCATTTGTTTTTTAAATATATTTTTTATAAAATCACGTAATATAAGAAGTGAAATTGCAACGAACATTAGCGTATTATTTTAACATGAAAATATATATATTATACTCGAAAAATAGCATCAGAATAAATTTATTTCATTCATTTCTCAAATGCTATCGTAATCGATATATAACATCAATATTAATTATATTCATCTACAATTCCATTTGAATTTCGAAAAGTATTAGCACCTACCTGACTTATTCACAAAAAACAAATGTCTTGGGACGATAATTGTCAAAAGTTATCAAAATAGCGGATTGGGGTGTGTAAACATACAAATGGTGGTTAAAAGGACCTTAAATATACTATCATTCAAATGTTGATACAGAATAGATGAATAGTTTTGAGTTAATTGTTCGTTTTCAAAACACTGCAATCTCGAAGGCACTGAAAGGAGGATGCCCACGACATTGGAATAAAAAGTAGAGTCTATAGGGGCAACGTACGAAATCTACGTCATTATTCAGAATATCAAAAGAGATTTGATTTAAAAAAAAATTAGAAAAAAAGGGAAAGTTGATAAAAACTTAATTGAAAAGCAGTATTTTACTATACTCATCTGTTTTTACTTCCATATACTAAGCATAGGGAACAATCAAGTAAGGAAGTTGAATTTCTTTATTATATCGAATGTGTTTTCATACTCTAAATGATAGTGGAAATTTCCTACTTTACCCTATAATTTATAAAGATAATAAAAATATATATCGGTCACACGCGAATGTATATAATTACTAAAAGCGAATAGCAGAAAAATACAAAATAGAAATCAAATACATGCTTTGTTTCTCGGTAGCACCACTGATTAAATCCTGCTCACTCGAATTACAAAAAACAATGTAGCGATGTAAAAGGGGCAACGCTCGAAACGCTTTAATTTGTCATTCGATATTTTGCGACTTAACTTACATCATTATCGAGTTTTGTGCAACAAAAAGAGAGAGAGAGAGTGAGAAGGAGAGAAGCAGTTCCGCCGCGCGTTTCTTCTGTATTTACACGAGCTCGTTTTTTCTTTCGTATGCCAGTAAGCAAATATCGCAGTTGGCGGGTAATAATTAGCGCGCGGCAATTGCAATCTGAGCAATACGCTTATTACATTGTTTTCCAACCTCCCAATTATTCCGCTGGATTCCTAACAAGGTCTTTGGAATCGTTGCCCCTACTCATACCTCTCTCTCTCTCTCTCTGTCACTCCATACACTCGAATCTCCCTCTCTCCTTTTTTTACTCTGTTGTCAAACATGACGTTAACGACCGAGTGCATGCGCGGTGTTTTTTGCCGCTTTTCTCGAGTCATAAAAACCGAACAGACGGAATATATAGAGGCAAAAAATGACAATATTTTGGGAAGCGATGGGGGTACGCGTGTAAACGAAAAATGTGTGTATATTCGTTTGGTCCCCCCCCCCCCCCCC
>UELU01144975.1:37173-79044 GCA_900490025.1 Megastigmus dorsalis
GCCGCTCCGTAGTTTGAGAAATTTGTGAAAAGCCATTGAATTTTGCCGCGACAGCTGCGGAGGAGAAAAGTTGCCGGGGAGCAGTAGCAGTTTGATGTTTACACTCCTACGAATGCCAAGTATTTCGCTTTACGAATTTTTCATTTGACTTTCTATCTCCTCGACGTCTCGCTCATTTCTGTTTTTGGTACTTTCCACGATCTTATAGGTGCATTGGCGCGCAGTCTTGTATGCACGTAGGAATTCGCAATTGAACTTTTTACAAATAAACTACTATTAGTCAAATGTGTTGGATTTTATTGATTTTGTTGTTGGTACAGGAATAATTATATAAATTAAAAAAATACAAATCTTATATATAATTATTCCTGTACCAACAACAGAATCAATAAAATCCAACACTAATAAGTAATTTATTTGTAAAAAGTTCAATTGCGAAATATATATTATACATATATATTTCAAAGGTGATCCCTCAAGCATTTGAAACTTCATTTATTAATAAACGAGCGAATATACAAGTCCATGTTATCAAAATACAATTGAAAATATATATTCAATCTCGTACAATATCACAACAAAATTCCAATTGAAATGAATTAATTATTGCAAAGGTTAAACGAAATACGATACTAATTTTGTAAATAAAAGACAATTGTTTCTCTAGAAAAGAACACGTACACCGAGAGAAAAGTCGTTTAAAATTTTCCTTGAAAGCCATCCTAAAAAGCCATCCTAACATTACAGCGAAGTAACTGTGATTCGGTTTGTCTTTTTAGGACAGAATTACTGTGAATCCAGCAAAAAGTCTGTTTATCGGTGATATTTGCATACAAACCTATGGAACATTTATTGATGTTGAAGGAAAATTATGAATAAGGAATTTGTATGTGTGTATAAGATAAAGATTTTTATTATTTAGACAATACCATACCATCGCGTGTTCGCGTTTGCACATGCAGCGGTGTACCGAATGAAATTAGCTACATGTAAAACTTCTCGCTTTACTCTCGAACTCGTATATCAATTAAAATTGCAGTACTACTCGGTGAAGCATAAGTAAAATTCAATAAAATATATCTGCATTATCACGGAATTGTTATTTTCTTACAGTTAATTTTGATATGTTATTTTAAATTTACAGTACAGCACAATAACAATTTCGTGTTGCATTTTAAATTATCAGGATTGAACGATAAGTATTATAAGAGGATACAACAAAAATTTTCAAGAAGAACATATAATTACCGTGACTATCACATGATTTTGGCATGATAACTAAACATAGTTTATACATACACGCGACACCATAAACATTCATTTATTGAAGTGGTTTAGTGAAGTATTAATAGTTAAACAGTTAAGCAAATCACATTGAACTTCCATCGCACAGAAACGAGACAACTAGAAAAATGTCAGTAACCATTTCCGCAGGAGACTAGAAAAAGCAGCAATGACAAAAAAAGTCAGTATAAGATTAGCGAGGGGATCGTTTGCGGCAGACTCCGAGTACCGCGGCATTGGCTCGCTGAGAAAAACGCATCGTCCCACGCAGGCGAGGTATAAGAGAGCATCGGACCGAGAATCGTCCTTACTTCCACGGCATAGAACGTCCTAACCGCGCCCCTCCCCGACAAAATGCTCGGGGGGTTAACGGTACGTTTAAAGCGCGGCTCTCAACGTCGACATCGCGACGAAAGGGGTTGACAGAGAAAGAGAGAAAAAGAGAGAGAGAGAGTGAGAGGGGTAGAGGGAGCTCAATAAAATTCGTTACACTCGCATTCCTCTCTGTCGGCAATTCTCGAGCCTTCTTTTGGACTATGCTGTGTGTCCTTTTGCCTTTTATTCAGGAGCGCGTGAAATATGAAAATAAAGTTGGATTTGTTAGGGGTGAGAAACGAGGGCGAGGATCCTGGGAAGGCGAGGGGTTGCGACGCGACGAGAAGTTTTTCTTTATTCGCCACTTTTTGTTATAGATAAAATTGGGCTAATAGATATTTTGAAGTTTTTCAGTTGATGAAGTCTGTGGAAATGGTTGTAAATTTTATGCTAGTGAAATTTTTCATTTGTTTTCTTATAGGATTACTAAGGGGGTGTTAGAGTTATATAGAAGATAAAATGTAGTTTAAGATAAAAATACTTATCGATTATTATGAACCCATTGCAAGTATTCCTTTATACAAATGATACTATCTATTTCATAAACTTTGTCAAACTATTGTATTACTAAAATATTGTTCTTTTTATTTTAAATTATTCATCGAATAACAATCAATTCGAAAACTGAAACGTGCTTTGATAATTAGCAAAGAATTAAACACTCGCATTCATGATATCGCAGCATCAATTTTCAAATGCTTTTCCACTGAAATCTTTCAAAGCTTTCAAAATGAAATTTAAACAACGAAATAAAAAAATAAAATGAAATACCCGTTCAACATTTTCCCTCATCATATATTGGCTCTCCATAGTAATCAAAGCCTATGCACATAGCGTCGCTGGAGCCAATAGAAAAGCCCTCGCTATCTCAGTGAATCTCCCAAAAAAAAATGAAAAGAGAGAAAAACGCATGTCTTTATACCTTCAAAACCATCCAAATTCCCCATCTTGCGCGCATAATTTTTTCCCCTCGCAAATCCACGAGTAGATAATCTACCGCGTCTCCCACTTCAGACGTACTCTCTGTGCCTGGCGTAGTGTCCGAATGAAAGGCAAGGTAAAATTCTCCTCGGCTATAGGGTCAGGTAAAAAATGAAATGAAAGGGAGAGAAGCTTACAGCATTGAAAGCCGTATACTCCCGCCGCTGCTGCTACCGCCGCTGCTGCTACCGCCGCTGCTGCTTCACAGCCGATCCTCGGCTATGGCTGGCACGACAAATATATATAAAAGCCGTCGGCATCGTCGGCGTCGTCGCGATCTCGAGAGGGTCATACTACTAGCCCGGGGTGTCGCTGTAAAGAAGCCGGGCGCATAAAGAAAGCCAGCGTCATCCTGCCTTTTCACCACAAGAGTCTTTCTCTCGCCTCCTCCTCTCGCTCGCTTTCTCTCGCCGACTAGTCCCTTCCTTCATCCAATCGAATCATGGCACCCGCGGGAAATAAGTTTTGGACGTCCAGCAGTCGGTGTGTTGCTGGCGAAAATCGCGTCGCCTCGAGAGCTTGGCAATTAGTCGCAGGGATTCCGACGCTGTTTTTTTTCCGGAGTTCGGTGTTGTCCGTATGCACACTCCTTTTTTTTTTTACCTTCATCGAGATGCTGCTTTATTTGGAACACATTCAATTTTTGGTTCGCTGTAAACGTGCGCGACCGCTTTTTTCATTTTATAGAAGTAGGTAATAAATAGCGGGTAAAAATAGATATCTAGGATATGCATACATGTATATTATGTTCCTTGTATCTATTTTTAAAACTAAGCTAGACCAAAACATTTGGATAAGAATACCAACAGATAATCTTTTATCTTATGTTTCGTGCATAAAAAGAATTTTTTTGTAATTATTGATCCAACAAACAAGTCTTGTTTCAATTTTTATTTATAATATCAATATGATTACCTATATTGAATTATTGTTTAGCCATGGAATAATTAAGGCACTAATTAATGGTTCACTTGGCTGTTTACTATAAAGCTAATGTTAATGTGTGTTTGATCCCCAATTCTCGAGGAATCGAGGTATATTTATTCGCTAATGGAATTTACCGGTTCTGTAATTGAAACGACATCATTGAGTATTCAGTACCTTTCAGTAGTAAAAAAGAGATAGACAGAAACGTCAATTATTATCAATTTTTTAAATTACGAGAAAAATCTTTAAACAATAAGCGTTTTATGTTCTCCGTTGATGCCACCTGAATTTTTAATTACCTTTCGATCCGCGTTGGTTATAATTCACAAATCAGTAATTCGCACAATACCAATATTGGAAATAACTGGAAAAGCTCGTATTCGAGAACCGCTTATAATAATTTTGTTTATTTATAATCGTACCTTTTTATGAATTTTTATTAAACGTATGATTTTTTCATCTATTTCTGATAAATCCGTTATAAAACTCAGTGTAATCTGCATAAAAATTTATCGGTTGGTATTGAATTTACCATTTAGAATAAAAATATGCGCGTAACTTCATAAAAAGCTCGCAATTATTATTTAACAAGAAATATTGTACTTCAAAGGTTATGAATTATGAAATATAAAAAATACAAGAATTCCTGTAAAGTTTCCAATACAAAAACCTCCTTTGAACTTGTGCATTCAATTCATGATCCTTGTTATTTTTTAACAATTTATAATTTACTAAACTATTTTTACCTAAATTTTTTCTTATAACCACATCCCCGTGAAAACCGATACAAAATATCCACAATAATTCCGTAGCCTGAACATGAATGATGAATTTCAGCTCGACTGCACCGGAGTAAAACGTGAAAGACATTATTCCAAGGTAAAATTTTTCAAAGAGAATCGCAACAATTTTCACAAAGGTATCGCTTACAAGCTTTACCTACCATCCGAATCCCTCATGATTTTCTTGTATCTGACAGTACATTTATACACTCACACTGCAACCCCATGAAAAAAATTCACCTACAGACACGTTACGTGTAAACATCTGTCTCTGTTTTGTTGCATAAAACACAAGACGTTGCGCAACCTCTCGCACATAACAAGAGTTCGGCTCCTTTAGACTCCGCGACCTATTAACCAGCTCACTGAACCTTCCTCATCTATACACTCGCTCGAACTTACACACATAGAAATTTGAGTGATCGCAAGGGTGTAGAGAAAATTCGTCTAGGGCAACAGTAGCAGCAGCAGCAGCAGCTCAAGTGAGGGAAGTTCCCTCGCGTGCCGCTGACGTCTGACGTCTAAATCTTTCACCTCCCCTTTGCCTCCCTGCTCCTTCAAACCTTAGCCAAGTGCCACGGGTGCATTTATCTCTCTCTCTCTCTCTCTCTCTCTCTCCCTCTTCTCTCGCGTTTTTCTTCCGTCCTTTCTTCTCTCCGCCGCCGCTTCCTCCTCTCTTTCTATTTTATCCTTATCCCGCAGCCGCTTCGCCTTTATTTTCGCGCGCGAGCCAATGTCGCGAGACTTCGGCAAGATTCCATTGTACATTTTACATTTTCATCCCTCTCTCGCTTCTCTCTTTCTATATATATAGCTAGACGTCGCCGCCGTCGCGCGAGACATTCCAGTCTGCCGTCGTACCCCGATGCGCAGTTCACTCTTTCTTCTCGCTTCTTTCTACTTATCTTTTATACTGCACCACCATCTTATACAGACGTATATATATACACGTGTATATTTCGAGCTGCGATTTTGTCGCACGAAAAGGACGGAATTATTCTCCATTTCTCTTGTTTCTATATCGTCTCTCTCTCTCTCTCTCTCTCTCTCTCTCTCTTTGTCTCTGATGACGTCATTTGTATTTCATTTACTCAGGCGTGCGACGGGGCGCGATTTGGCATAATTTCAACGCGTCGCTGTCGCTTTACATTTACGACTCAGGCGGCAGGAAGGTCTGGTTATATATATTCGTTTGGTAGTTGTAGTAGCCTGCACTCAAGTGTATGCTCGGAAACGTGTATATAAGAGCGAAGGAACCGAGTTCATTTGCGCTTGCGGGCGACTTTCTTTCTTGCTTTTTCGCCGTGGCTGTCATTTTTCTTTTTCCGCGCGAGATCGAGAAGTTTGAAATGCGATAGGCGAAGCGTGTTGTCGAGGTTTTTCATGCACTGGTTGTGATGCTGTAGGCATGAATTTCGCCAAATGCACGGGGAGAACGTGTAATTTTGAATATCCATGGGTAAAATGTTCATATTGCGCGTTGTCGGATGATCAATTAAAATGGATCTTATTGAAATACAAAATATCTGCTACGTACGGGTTAGAAAATTTTAAGCTGGAAGTAAACACTATGCTCGATAATTAAAGTTCTCAACTTATCGCGGCCGAAGCTGCAGCTGGTTTTTAACGAATTCTCATTGCAACCTCACAAAGCTCTCCTTCCAACCATGCTCGAGAGATCCACATATATATATCACAGAACCTCAACTGTACAAATCGAAATTTTTTCGTTCCAAACTTTCCATAAAATATCCATTCAATCGAAATCCTCTTTGCCCCGCGTAGACTCTGAATTCCCAAGCAGAACTGATCAGTTCCCCTTTCCCTCTCTTTCTCACTCTTTCCTGTAAACAATGGAAATGTAAGCGCGCACGTTAACCGTATCGTTTACAACATCAAGAGAGAGAGAGAGAGAGGGAGAGAGAGAGAGAGCCGAGCAAAAGTACAACAACGAAGTTTTTTTTTCTCCCCCTCGGTCCCATATCTCGATTCAGAAAGTACACTCAGTGCGCTCAGCGTGGTGCGCCAACCGCGGCCACATACACACACACACACACACACAGACAAAAAACACGGAAGATCAACATTGGGAGCAACAAGGGGAGTTTCGCGTAGATTAAAAACCCCCGCGCTCACGCGCGCTCTCTAAACGCAACAATGTAACGTACGTACGTTCCGAATACGGCCTCTCGAAAAAAGAAAGGAAGAAAACAAAAAACAAACAAACGCGCACCGCGAACCACCAGCCACCGCACACTCTTGTTATCGAGGCATCAAGGGATGCTAACAACAAACGGACGAAGGGGGCGGGGGAGGACTGGAGGAGAGAGAGAGAGAGAGAGAGAGAGAAAAAAGGCGTATAGCGAAACTAAACAACTCACTCCGCGGCAGGGGTACACTGGTAGCCGGGAACGCTGGAAAAGCGCGCGAGAGGGCATATGCCGACTGATAATTACGCAAACGAGCGAGTGTAAGAGTGCCGCGGGAGAGAGAGAGAGAGCGTGAAGTTGGCAAAGCGATGGGGCTGACGAGGGTTTTGCGGCAGCCTCCTCCTCGTTATACAGTACCGAAATTCGCGGTTGCATAACGGCCAGCAGCTAGTACCAACAGGCAACAGCGGTAAATATACGCGCGCAGCGGGGGGTTAGCGAATGGCCCGTGAAGCGTGCGAGCATCTCTCTCTCTCTCTCTCTCTCTCTCTCCCACACTCTGGCAAAAACGTACTTTGCAAAAGCCTACATAGCTGGTAGCTATCCCGTACCTGCCCTCTGAACTGCGTAAAAGCTCGAGGCTCGCCATGTAGGAGCTCGTTGTTTTACAGCGGTAGCGGGCCGAATTTCGTAATCGATAGTATAGCTGTCCTTTGCAATACATCGCGGTGGTTGGTTTTGTGCGCGCGTGAGAGAGAGAGAGAGAGTGGCGCACGGAAGCTTGCTGGGTTACACCATCATCAATGCCTCTGACGTTATAATTGATCGGGTTGTCAACTGGGTTTCTGCGCTTCTAGTCTAGCGTCATTATGCATTTTCGGCTAATACTTCGAGCGGCCCTTCTGTGAGTCGCTTCGGTTTGTTCTCGGCAAATATAAGGGGCGGGGGCTGTTATTTTTGGAAACTCTGACGATGCTATATCGTTATTCATTTGGAGGATGTCCCTATTGTACTTAGCGATATAACGAGCCGAAATAGTGATGGAACGTATTATGTACCGATGGCTGGAGGGAATTAGTCGGTATTTTTCGATGCTACAACTTATCGCGCTGATAGGTATTTCCAAAAACATTCGAGTACGAATATATGAGATTTTATTCTGCTGTATTATCAACAAAATGGTTAGTTACATTGGATTTTTTAGTCGTGGTTCATTATAACGTTTTCATATTAGAAGGGAGATAAAAGGCAATTAAAAGTACACGCATTGCATGCCTCAGTTGGAATTAATTAGTAATTTATAAATTATGATTGATTTGGTTCGCTTAAAACATTCAACTTCACTGTTCAATATATATTCCCATTATTTTTACACATACATGAAAAGCAATAATCAGTACTTCATTATATAAATTTGAAAAAGATCTCTCGTTAATTGTATAACTGACATCTACAGGTATTTCGATCAAAACTCATACTAAAGTACACTTTTAGTCAGAAAAATGTTCCGAAACAAAAAGGGGCAACAATCGAATGCAACTAGATGGTTAAGCTTCGATTGTAAAAAAATGTTGATTTTTCTCAAGAAATATATAAAGATAGTTATGTCGAACATCAGTAAGTAAATATTACATTAGACCTAACACGCGAGTGAAATAAAATTTAAAGTCCACAGTGCGAGCGCACAGGCTCGGGCTACATAAATAATAACTTGCTTGCGTAATTAGAGAATGAATATGTTGTACGTGTATCTCTCTGAACTGACATTGAATTTTCTACCCGCTAACTGCGTCTATCACGCGCTACTCTCGCGTGCACTTTACAGCATATTTTCTCCAGTAATCCTTCCCTCGTTTCCCTCTACACTTTTGCAGCATCAGGAGCTTTAATCGTGGCCCGTACGTACATTTTTCGTCTGGCGTATATATATACATACTGTATGTGCGTTTCGCGTAATTATTATACCGCTGTTGAATATGTAAATTTATATCGTAAGATTTAGAAATTTAGTTACGGTTATGCGGGATTCTATGTTAAATACGTAATTGAGTAGAAATGAGCTTGAAGCATTTAATTTATCTGTTTCTAACAGGTTCTTATAATTATGCTTATAACATGATTATATATATATATATATATATACTCAATTGTATAAGAAAATAACTTCTGTGCTGGGGGAAGGATCTCTTATTTTGTGCTTTGATAATCTACTCCTTGTCCCGCATTCAACTTTGAGGAGGGCAGGCTTATCGTACATTCTGCAAGCTACGTGATAAAAGCCAGAAAATAAAACCACAAAATATTTCCATTTTACATTAAAAACTTTCCATTCGGTCAAGCGCCCCTACAAATTTCTCGGTCAGCACTTTATTTATTCGGTAAAATTATCGCATCCTCCATTCCATTTCTTCTTCAAGCCTTTGCTAATGCTCTTCTTTAGCTGCTTCCCTCTAAGCAAGTAGTGGTATTATATACCCTACAATTTTTTAAATAATTTTAAAAATAAGAAATAATTGCTAAGCTGAATAGTTGTTCAGCGGTTTAAGAAACGTAATTACAAAATTAATATCCCGGTGAGTATATTACAGAGTTCTCCTTATTATTCTCATTGTACTGAATTTCTGCATTTGCCGAAAGGATTCTCTCCATTTACAAAAGTTGCATCATATAAAAGCAAAAAGAACACAACAAGAATTTGCATGTCTATGAATCAAAATTACGAAAAGACACACACAAATAACGTATGCACTCTTTTATTGAAGCTCGCAGAGATTGAATATTAACCCTGATGCAGCTCATCGGTCACTGTAGCATTTCGACAGACACCAGATCATCCATCAATTAAACACCTAATCCATCAATTTGTACATCTATAGGATATAGTCAGATTTGAAAAACTTCTAAAATTGATTTCCTTAAAAGCTAAATTCTCTAATTAAATGATGTCGTACTTTAATGTTCAGTAAAAACTGCATAGAAAACGTTATCCATTTATAAAATGCAATAAAATACCTCTTCAAGTTGTTAAACAAAATATATGTTTGAATTAGAATGTGATTACTAATGTTTAGGTAATATAGTACAAAACTTTCTAATAATTTAATGGAACGCAAAGGGAAATAGAATTGAATAAAGCATTGTTCAAGATGAAATTATTATTTTGCTTAATGTAATTATCGCTCAATGTAGTTGCTTAGTCGGTTGAACAATTAATCAATTTATTTGTTTATATAATAACGTTGTATTCAGGATTAATTGATTATCCTCTTCAGGTTTGATTCACGGGACAACAAATTATTCTCATACTGATTACATTTTGTATATAAACTACGTATTATTTTAATAGTGCTTAATAAATCAAGCCGGTGCATTGTTCTAAATTACATTAAATAAATCGTGTACGAAATTATAAATAATAATATAAAATTGGAATGCTCAAAAATGAAGATTGATCAGATATAATCTCGTGTAGTACTTACCGACAAAAAATTTAAAAAAAAACCCAATCTCTAGCCCTTACATTGCATTGCAAAGGGGACAAACAATCGAAGCGAAACTTCCCAAATTACCCTATCAACAGCAGTCGCATTACTCTTTCACGCTCTCTCTGTAGCAGTGTTCGTGCAAAATAAAGCACCGGAATTTAAATCTTCCTCCCTGTTTATCCTAGACTCCTCTTAATTCGCCGATGCGTTTGCGGAGCGGAGTCTGTCGCCCGGCTTACAACCCGCATAAATTCCTCGCGTGTGTGCGGAACGCGTGAAATGGCGAAGGCGCATCTAACCCGACAACACGATTTGCAGCTTCTCTCTCTCTTCCTCTCTTACCGAGGCGCGAACGAGCTGCTCGTTTTCGTCGAGCACATATACATTATATGCGCATGTAAAGCTGGGGTGTACACGTATATACACGAGATAAAGAGAGAGAGGGAAGCTGCTGTTTATGCAGACCGCGGAGCGGTATCACTTACAAGCCGGCACTGGGATGCAGAGAGAGAGAGAGAGAGAGAGAGAGAGAGAGAGAGAGAGAGCCAGCCTCGGTCCATCGAGCTCCAAGCCCGCATTGTGCGGTATCCGGGAGAGCAGCTCACCCCGTGAGAGGATGTTCTTTCTCTCGCGCGACACCGAGATAAATAGCCGAATGGAGTTGTCTGCCGCGCGCGCGCGAGAGAAGGAGTGTATTGAAAATAAAATGCCGCGGTTTCTGAAGTGCACGCATGACGAAAATCGTTCCGCGGCTGTTTATCATGATACTGAAATCCTGTACCGCACGAAAGGCAGTGAAAGTAGGTTATTTATTTTGAAAAGATTGGGACTCTTTGATTAATTGTTCTGGTGTAGTAATGCATCGACAAGTGGATGGTACGTAAATGGTAATTAGATTGCATAATAATGATTTATAGCTCTAAATTATTGTGAACGATTATTTGTGAAGTACTAACAAAATTGGTAAAAATATTTCATGGCATAGTTAAAAGAAAATTTACGACGTATGCGTTAATGTGAATATACTATTACGGACTTAAATTCTTATCGCAAATGTACCTAATATCGATCGACAGAGGACTTTTGAGGTGGAACTGCTTACAATATTTGCAAGTACTTGAATAATTAAATCATCCGGTACGATAATGTCGATTCAATGTACATATATTAAGAACTGGTGAATAAACATGAAGATGGAGTACAGATTATGACGCACGAGATAAATGAATTATAATGTTCACAGCGCGTCTCTGCAAGTATAAGGAATAAAATAAAACGAGTAATAAAATAAAGAAACAATGTGCGATATAAAATGAAGGATGAGTACGACCGAGTAATGAAATACGCTGTGATGTAAAATGAACGAACAAAATTAGATTGCAAAAATATATGAAAAGTAGTGCATGAAGAGAGATCGTTTTGGTTGGAGGTAGATGATGCGACGACACTGTTTGATAACAAAAAAGAAAGGAAATAAGAAAAAACGGTGACGGGAAGAAGAAAGAAAGTGGGTAAGCGTCGAGGTGAGAAAGAAGGCGACAAGACTTTGCTCCGAGTAAATGAGGCGAGAATTCGGGGGGGATTCTTTCGGTTAATACTTGCTTTCTTCCCTCGGTGCTGTATTCTTTTCATTTAGAAGGGGAACTTTAACTTCTAGGAATTTGTGCTCATAAATGTGGATACACTTATATATATATATATACATTTCTTTATGCTGCACGATGAAATTTTTCGCTAAGAAAAGTTAAATTGAAATTTCATACTTAAATTAATCAAATATATTGTTGAATTAATTTCCAAAAGTATAAAAAAATAATTTATCAGTTACAGAAGTTTTACAGAACATACTGATTTATTTCATGCTAATCAAATGAAAATGGCCACCGTTATAAATGATTTCTAACATATCATGTATAACAAATGAACATTTGCATGACTTTTTATTCCGAAGGAAAACCATTCATTACTTATGAATTTTCTTTTTAATATCATTGATTAATTGAAATACATTAAGCATAAAAAGAGGAAGCAACCTAATTTATGAAAGTACTATATCTAAGGCAAAAACCACTTTCCTCTATTAATAGAGCTAATATTATCACTAATTATAAGACAATAGATATAATAGCAAATGCTCATTCATCGCCGCAACTTTAAATATCCATCCATATATACCCCCTTGCAAAATTGTAATCCCAGCTAAATTGTAACGCCGACACACCGTACGTTAACTATTTTAGCCGACGTGTAACATGTCCGCAAACAAATTTACGTAAAGTTGAGATATAAAGCATCAAAGATTAGAATCTCTTACGTGAGCACAGTCGTGTGCCGACAAACTGTGGACGATTAGATTAGGCGATTAAATTAAACGCCATCCTCTTCTTGGGTTTCATTAGCTTTCCGAAAAATCAGCTTACCACTTCCGAAACGTATTTTCCCCATCGAAAATACGCTCGACACAATGACCTCCTTTAAAACGCAAACACAATAATTATCTCCGCGGACAACCAACAAATTATGGCCTGTGCACACGCGACTCGTGTGCGACAGCCGCAGACAGTATCCCGTGTAGAGAGGCACGACATGTGCGTGCGACTATTCTACTTTCCCCGTTGTATTGTTTAAATGTGCGGTTTCTTTCGTTCCTTTTCATATATATATATGTATATATATATTTATGAAATGAGAACTGCGTCATGCTAACTCGATGTTAGTGTAATTATAGTACACTCGTATAGAGTAAGAGCACCTTTTATAACATATACTATTTTCTTGAATATAGTGTCACTCAATATATTCTACATTTACTACAGTTTTTTTAGTTTTGTTGATAAAGATTCTTTTTTGACTAGTAATATTTTTACTATAACAACTAACACTTTCGGGAGAGGAATTGAATCAATCATGGACAAAATACCTGTTAAAGCTTATTCAAACAAAGACGAACACTCTTGTGAAGGACAGAACTACGGATTTGAACGGCTTCGTCATCAAACACATAATAACCAGAATAGTAAAAAAGTCAATTTCAAATTTTCGAAGCAGCCGACCCAAAGTAGCAGAATAACGAAACTTACTCCATCAGCTATCCTCCCCAGACGTCCTGACAAAATAACAGCAGTTTTTATTACCGACACAAGACACAAGTACCAGTCACTTTAAAACTTGCGGGTTTGTTGGTGAGGGAGACGTTACGTGTGCAGCAGTCCCTCAACACAAGCTCTTCGCTGTACATTGCGATTAACGAGTTTTCGCAAGGGCCTTTTGGCGACTGCGACTGCGCGCACAACCAGGAATCATGCCTCTCCTCTCTCTCTCTCTCTTTCTCTGTCTTTCTCGGTTTCTATCTCCTTCGTCTTCTGCGCTCGTCCCTTTACAGCTGTAAAGCGGTCAGTCGTAGCTTGGCTGTCCGAGTATTTCGACTTATCGACTTTTCTAACGCACACACCCTCTAGCTTATAAAAAAGGAGGTCTGTAAAAATTGGCTAAAAATAGTTTACAGCTATTGGAAATATCATTAAAGTAGTTGGCGCGAAATACTTTAACACTACTGCCATTGGATATCAAATGTAATTTTTTATCTTCACGTAAAATAAAATAGAAAGTGTCTAACTTGTTACGAACCAAGAGGCATGGTAGCGGCCCGATATCAAGTATAATAATTATACTCAGCTGGTCCCATAACATCAATTGTAGATTCATCAGTACAGATACCAAATATAGGTTTTTTCCTTTGCTACGGAAGATCAATCAGTTATTGAAATACAAAGAGTGCGTTGAGAATATGGAAAGGTAATTGGTCCAATCGGCGACAATGCAGAAGAATTGCATTTGCAAAACTAAAATAGTGTCTCTCTCACAGCGGCACTTCGTACCATTTATGTTGGAATAGCACGGTTGAATTGCCTCAGCCAACAACGATAAAACGTACAATTTGAGAAGATCGGCAGTATATGGGAAATATGGCGCACTACGACATCGGTATAACTGTTAGCGCGGAACATAGTTGCAGTCGCAGTGAATTTAATGCTTTATTTCTATCTCGTTGATTTCCTTGGAATTTCTCTACCAGGGATTGCAGCAGCTCTCAAGCGAGCAGAGCGCGCAACAAGTTCTTGGGGGGGTATAGCGAGGGCCGCGCTCACAAGTGCCGTCGTGTGCTGCTGCTACTCTGCGCAATAATTTCGAAGGTTGCTGCTGTCGTTCTTTTTTCTTTTGAATGGCTTATATACTGGGAAATATGCCAACATAGTTTTCGTTGAGGTGACATTGTTTTTCGAAACATTTCTGTTCGGTTCTGTTCCATCGTTTTATAAAAGATTTTGTTTTAAATATTAACGTGTTCAGAAGATAAATCTAATTAAATAATTGTTTTATTTTATCGACAGTGGGATTAACAATGCAGAACTGCGTGTCAGGTATACAGCATGAAGAGTTAAACTGGAGCAGATTAGCTATGAGGCTTATAAAATATTCTATGTTACCCAGACATTTACTTTCAATCAATTAAATATGAGGCCGTCGGAAATTATTAAAGTTTAATTAAAATACTATTTTAAAACATGAAAGAAATGTAAACATTAAATTACCAATATCATTTATCAAAATATTACAATGCTACTTAAACATGGTAATAATTAAAATCTGTTAAGTTCTGTACAAAATAATCAGAGTACCATCTTTAAATTTTGAAATTTGTATTTTAATTCTTGCGGATTACGCATTCGAAATAGTTCTTTTTGTAAAGAAAAAAAAATTAAGTAAGATAACTCGAAACATTCTTAGGTTTAACCTCATCATACATATGCAATACAAATTTAATCTCAGCAAAGTGATAAGAAATTCCATATTCAAGAAACTTTAAATACGCCAGAGGACTAATTAATACATTTGCATTATCATCCTATTTCATTTCGCTAGAGAAGGGCACATTTTCCATACTATACAATTTTCCTCGAATTCACAAAATGAACGTTAAATTATAATATCCACTTTTTCAACACTTTAGACTCCTTATTCACGAAGGAAGTAACAAGCAGCTACAAATGATAACCCTTGTGGTACCCGCAGCAATTGACTCACAGAATGGTCCCATGTAATATTTGCGAGGACGCCGCGAAATTCAAGCTAACGACAATAATGTTTGCACTGCCGAAATGAAGAGCCCGCGCGCACGAGAGCAATTCTAAGGGAGGAAACTCGAGAGATACGGTCGCTCACGTATACACAAACATATACATACACGCTGCACACACAATTGCGGCTACAGACTGCACACACATATACACACACACACACACACAGACGGAGGATCTTTGACTCGCGGTGAATGCGCGCCAAGTCGAAGTAGGGAAAACAAGAGGGGGGGGGGGGAGGAGGCAGAGCAACTCGCTTATTCTAGGGTCGTCGATTTGAAAGCACAAGTTTTGCCATACTCCGGTGTTATACGCACGTTACATATTACAATACGTATATAGACGGTATAGGAGAGTGTTCAGGATTCATTTTGCGCTTTGTTCGAGGAACGATGGGGTGTTCTCGCTAGGAACTTTTTACCTCGCCGATAAGGGCTTATAGGGTGCTAATTTAGTCTGTCGGAAGGCGGTGCTCTTCGACAGATTCATTTGGCCACTTTATACAAGAGACTGTACTTTTCATCAGCGAACAGCGCGAAATTCCCAGCTAAACTTAATTAATGACGCGTTGCAGCGACGAGGATGCGAGCGGTAGACGAAAACAAAAAAAAAACACAGAGGAAAGAACGAGAAGTCAAATTGAATGGATTCGCTCGGCGTAGAGACCCCCGTCAACTAGTCGAATAATTTAGTCGCCGCGCTGATAAAAATCATCCTGGTGGAAAATTCAATTTCGAAATTTCCACCATGCACCCCGTCTGAGCGCGCACCGCACAGTCTCCCCCCCCCCCCTATCGTTTTTATCTTGCACTTTTCATCGAGTGTAATTTCGGAATACATACGCGCGCGCACACACATACACAGTTATCTTGCAGTGCTTTTCATGTATACATATATATATATATATATATCCCGGCGACGCCGTCGAATATCACGCTCTGTTGCGCCTTCGTTCCTTTTTTTTTTTGTTGTCGCCGCGCGCGACTCTCATTCGCTCGCTTGGCCCCTTTCTACGCGTCATTGTCCTATTCGGTTTTATGATTCTAGTCAATAGGGGCGGCGCGCATTTCAATAACTCCGTTCTTTCGGCGCTGAGGTGCGTGTACGTCGCACGGATTATACGCGCTGACACGTTGTCGACTTATAATCAGGCGGTTTCGAGGCTTTTATATAAGCGTCTCTTTTTTAATTCTGGTTTTCTTGATCGCTGCTAAATTAATCATTCGAAATTAGTGCGAAATAAAATGCTTACTTTTTATTAATGCAAATAAACTGAATAATTTGAAAAAAAAAATATCTTGTTCCGCGAAAATAAAATTACGACTTTATGGAATATATTATAGTCAGCAACGGAATAACGACAAATGAAATAAAAGTATTATCGTAAAAATGCGCTACAACCTTATACAGCTTTACGGTGCACGCCAACCGACATGCAAACTGATTTAATTTTGATATTTAATTTAAATTATGTTTTGACGCTCTTTTGAATTACCTATGGCATAATTTTCAAAGCTTAATGTCGCTGTGCTTATTATAAACGTCTGGATGCCATTGTAGGTTAACTTTGCACACACGCTCAGAAAAATAAAAATACACTACAATTTAAACCTTTGGCAGCGGACGCACACGAATCAAATTTAATTCCCTGCTTTGCATTTCGAAATTTCATTCGGATTTAGTGGCAGTAGGATATACAAAAATATATATACAAAAACCCATTTCATAATGTCCATTTCGTACGCACGCGTATAATACATTGGATAATCCGTTTCGAATTTCGCAATTTAGATGCTGTAGCATCGGTAATAGCAACACGAAAATGATAGCCGCGGTGTAGGTCTGTAACACCCACGACTGCACAGACTCTCAAAGGATCGATGATTTAATGCGTTGGGTTTATATCGGTAGGGCCAAAGGGATATGTATACACACAGAGGAGATTACGTATAAGCAAAAAAAATGTTCGAGAAATTAATAATCTTGAATAACGTATGTATATGTGGGCGGAAAATTTGTATGCCAAAACATCGCAATATATTTACAATCGCTTTCGACATTTGCGGAAATGATTAAAACGAAATAATTATAAGCAAGCGCGGTGCGTAATAACAACGAATTGCTCTGTATTAGCATAATTTAATCAACTGATACGTGAAATTGCAGTGTGTACGGTGCAATATGCGATATTACCTTTAATCCATTAACGCGAGCGGTCAACAGTATAGTATCTATAATTGATTATATATTTCGAAATGTTTAACAATTATAACCGAAACTCTTTGTCCAGGATATCTATTATGCAATGCAAAATCCAAGGAACACGCAAATAAGTCAAATGAATTATACAACCAATTGTGTTGGCTTTTCAATAGTAAGGAATTAAAAATTCGATCGATTGAATTTGCCAATGCCACATATAGGCGTTATTCGAAATATATATATTTTTAATCATAGACTGATATATAGATATTATTACAAAATTCAATCTAATCTCAAATTTAATTTATCGTATTTTAGAAGGAAATATATTGCTTCTAAAATACCATCGCGCGGATCATTGAATTACTGGCACAAAAAGCGAAAGGGCATCGAACCCGAGCTGCTACACCTTGTCAGATATTCGTCATGCGCTCGGTGTTCCAGTGTAAAAATAGCAACGGAGAATCGAGAGACGAGCGAGAGACAGAAACTGAAAACGCGTTGGTTCTCAGTCTGCGATAGACGAGGTCAGTTCTCGGCACCTGACGGATCGATGCGCAAAAGCTGGCGGGCCGGGCGCGCACTAGCCCATCAGGTCGATCATTGGCTCTGTCTCTGTCTGCTCGACAACGACAACGTCCTCGTCGTAGTCGTCGTCGTCGTCGTCGTCGGCAACCGGTTGACGGGTTTAAACAAGGCTGCACGGGACCAGAAGGGAAAAGCAGTCGCTTGCATAATTCATAGCTCGGGTGGTGCCGAGGCAAATGCAGTAGAAGGGGGAGAGGAAAGAGGAGGAAGAGGAGGAGAAGGACGACGTTATGTGTGCAAACAGCCCTTGAGAGCGAGTCTGTATGTGTCGCCGTGGGGATAACCCATTTATAGGATTTCTAGAAGGTGGGAGAGTTAAGAGAGATTGATTTATTAACTCTTTGATTAGCTGGCTTGCCGGCTGCTGCTGCTGCTGCTGCTGCTACTATTTCTGGTATACTGCTATGCTTTCAGGCAATCGGCGAACTTTTTGGAAGGTTTGATTATTTGATGAGTGGCAAAGATTCGACGGTACACTTGGCGTGCAGAACTGTGGATAGGAGCGAAAACTTTTTGGCCTAGACTTGCTTAAGCTTAATTGTCCTACTATTTTTGAGACGGATCGCTGCACGCGGGTGAAACAGTTACGGTGACAAAGTGGACGTTGCTAAAATATAATCAACAAAATAATATTTCGCGCCCTACTTTCTACTATATTTGAATAAAAGTGTGGGATCCCATACTTCCAGATGTTGAAATTAATTAAAAAATTTTCCCAGATATTTGAAAAGTTTTACTACTTTTAACAATGCAATGTGTTGGACCTAATGCATCAGCTAAAACTTTTGCTCAAATAAATGGATAACCTTAATATATTAATCGTTACTCTGTGCAGGGTCAAGCACAAATATATACTAGCCTACGAATTTACGTTTATCAGAGTTACAAATACAGGACATAACGAGCTTACTATAAGCAACTGGTAAAAGTTACTCGCACTCTTACGTCAGACCGATATTGTTAATAACCAGTATCGACGTAATATTGAGCGAAATCAAATTATTTCTCGCGGTCGAGCAATTACTTTTCGCAAAACTTTGTTCTCCGAGTCAGTTTGGAACGGCAAATCTGATCAGCGCGATACAGAAAGTTACCTTCAAAACAATAATTTATAACGATAAAACACATTGGACTGTGGGCCGAAGTAAAAATGAATTTCGCGGCTTTGCCGAAAATCAACGGATATAACCAGATTATTTTCTCGACTATCACCGCAACGTTTTTGGAACAACGCACCAATCGCTTATAACATCTTGCAAATATAGTGCCGCTCTTCGAATTCAAAGCGCAATAAATTCATAAATTGAGTGGTATTTCAAGAGCGCCATAAAAGCTAATTAAATAAGCTGGCGAAACCTTCATTAGCGCATAAATTCTTAACCCAATAATGAAACGGCGAATCGAGACAATCGTCAAGAGACTGCGAAAGATCAAAAGACCGATGCAAAAACAAAGAGAGGCGAGAGTATATACGCGCGCGCGCGAAAGAGAGTGAGAGAGCGAGAGAGAACGAGAGAGAGAGAGTTGAGCGAAAACGAACGTTGGAGAGGAAGATAGTTAGCGTCACGGAGGGCAGAACGCGAGTGATGCGCCGAACCGGTGGCAATCGATTAATCAGAGCGAAATGGACACGTGAACCTCTCTCTCCCCCTCTCTTCCATCATTCTCAGTCCTCCACCCCGCACACATACATACACGTACAGAGAGTGAAAAACATAGGTAGATATATACGTGAGAGCTCTCTCTCTGTCTGTCTCTCTCTCTCTCTCTCGCCTCCGGGGCGGCGGTATAGTGCAGCAGCCCATTCCCATTCATTCGATTTCGAGTCCGTCGCTTGATTCTCTTAGCTCTCTCGTGCAGCCAGGAGCGCGCGTGCGAGAAGTAGCGATCGCGCCCTTCCTGCGCCACCAGCAGCGTCCGTTTCCCATCCCCATTATTATCGACTTGGATCGATGAGTTTATCGGGCTGGCCCAGCGATCCTTTAAATCGTGCGCCCAGCTTCCTCCCTCCCAGCCATCAATCCCTCGGACGAGTGAAAGACCAAGGCCGCGCGCGTCTGGATGAGGAATACGTATTATATTATACGCAGACACACATACACACTTGGTTTATATACTACCTGCTAACGGGTTATGCGCACTTAAGCATCTCCTCAGATATACATGTACACGTGTGCAGTGTCCGAGAGGGATGGATCTCGGGGGAATAGGGATAGCGCTGCTGCTGTACGATGTGGCAGACTGTACGGGTCTCTCTCCCTCTCTCGCTCTCTCTCTCTCTCTCTCTCTCTACGTGCGGAAGCGTCGAGCACTGATTGCGAGATGGAAATTCGAGCTTCGAATGCTATATAGGCTGCGGACCCACTGTCTCTTGATTGCGCTTCGTCTTTTTCTGGCTAGCGCGTAGCTCTTTTTTCTCTATTTTACAGGTGAGAATCGCATTAGATCACGCGCGTTATTGAACCTGGGGGTATACAATGGGGCCGAGTGCGGGGGCGACTTCTGACGCGCGTTCTAGTTCGGCTGAATAGTCTTTTTTTTTTCATCTGCCTTTTTCGACAGCGACGTTCTCTCTCTCTCTGTCTCTCTTTTTTTGTTCGGGGTTCGTTATTGGTACCTGGATTTGAAATTTGTTAGAGATGGAGTTGGGAATTGTTCATTGCGTGATTCTATGGATGATTGTATTATAACGGCTTGATAAACGATGGCGATTTTTTTTGGTAAATTTTCAACCGCGGTGTTAAATTTTTATGAGGGATAAAGAGTGAAGGAGAGAGGGAAATCATTAATTTGAAATAAATATGTATTCAGGGAAGGGGGGGGAGGATAAATGTATTTTTTGTTTTGAAATCTATGAATGATAATGCTCGACATATTTATTATTCAGCCATGAATAATATATTTGGGAGTACCCGCAGTCGCGTGGGAACGTCAAGTAAACATTCGCATTTGTGTTTCATGAAGCTGACAAAAAATCAATACGTTTTTCAAGTTTTGAATTATTTACAGGGTATCGATTTTGGTTATATTAAGTGTCTGGAGTATACGGAATGAAGTATACAAAAGCTGAATTTGTTCTCTGATGAATGTAGTTACGTAAATATCGAATATACTCAATGGTATACTCATTTCTGCTCCATATCTTCGAGTAACAAAGTTGATTTGATAATATAATTTACTTGTACTTTACACGAATTTTCAAACGCATTCAAATTATAAATTATTTTCCTTGGATACATCTCGGACAAACAATTGCTCGGACAAGAAATTGCGCGACCGACAAGCGCCGGAAGAACTGAAAGAAAAAAAGTTTAATTCCCCCACAACGTGGAAGTTTAAGATTGCATTAAACTTTAAATCGAGAAAAATAATATCGCCATTTCTCGAAATTCCCACGTGACCGTACGAAATCTCGAAGGATACAGCGCAAGCATGTACGCTCATAAATAAATTTACATGAAACAATACATTTTGCAAATTTGTGTGTACGATGACGCGCAGTTATAACTGAAAAGTAGAATTAAAATTTTTCTGTCCGCGGGACTTAGAGCTAGAAATGCCGATAGAACTGCAACGGTCAGTAATGGTAATTTTATGTCTGAAACCGATAGAGATATGTACAGATTATAACTATATGCACAGAGGAAATTTGCTATTACGGGGAAGAGATTCGTTTAGGAATAAATTTTTTTTCATCCAAACGCATGATATAAACTCTATACTAATTTGAGTTACGAGGTATTGCAAAGACATTCACATAAATCTTTCTGAATAATTTACAAATTTTATCCTCACTTCATCAATGAAATAAAAAACATATAGTACTAATAAACGGGCATTCTGCCGCAATAAAGCACTTTTTACAATTTACATTTCAATTCCACTAAAAAATTTTAATGTCAAAGTATAAAAGTGACGTGAATTTTTGAAATCAACATATAACTCGTCAACATATAAGTCAAATACTATTAACAATTTGATAATCTGTTCATCTTACAGTCGCATTTTATAATTATTCTTCGAAACTATCATAATGCCATACCTATAATAATACCTATTCAATACTTGCATGAAAAAGAAATCAACGCGAACATAAACGGCGCAGCAGCACTTCGGAGATTTAAGAATGAGCCGAGTTAACGCTCGCGAATCGCTTCTCCCCACATACGCGTGCTCGCGCACCAACAACAACAATAAGAAGATAGCCGGGAGAGCAAGCCATATTTTTATATATGTATGCATGTACAGCGCGTCGCTCTCGCATTGTGTTCGAGCCTCATAAGCAGCCAAACGCGTCCGACTGAAATGGCTACTGCAGCGCGAGGTCGTTTTCGCGCGCCTCGATTTTACGCGAAGCGAAAAGGTACGCGCCCTTTTCCCCTTAACCTCCCCACACTCCACACCCCTCTCAAATAATAAAAATCCATCGACCTTTTCAGTGCGGACATTCGCGCTTGAAAGCGCGCAACAACGGGTAATAAACACACGCGCTGCTGCTGCTGCTTTTCCTCTCTCTCCCTCTCTCTCCTCCTTCTATTCGCTCTCTCTCTCTCTCTCTCGCGACTCTTTTACAGCTGACTCGTAAAGCATATGGATTTCCCGTCCACCAGTAAAAGTTTTGCCAGAGACAGAGGGAGAGAGAGAGAGGAATTGCCGGTAACAATGTTCTATTATAAATGATCGTTAAAATATTCATTAATTTACGAAATATCCACCGAGTTGTTCCGCTGGTGCGTGCGCGATATATTGGACAGTTTTTAATATCCCGCGTCTGCGTACAGTTTTGCAATTTCACTGCTGGAAGTCGGTACGATTTTGTGATGTATACACTCACATTTCGTTCTTTGGGCTATTATTGATTGGTGGAACTGAAATAACCGACTAATGGCATGGAAATAATTGAGAAGTCTCGGCAAGTTCTCGGCTGCGATAGCACTGAATTAAACAATATACACTTTCTCAAGCAGGTCTGATTATTGTTCGAGCTACCTTTTTGTTCTGCAGTACTGTAAATAATTTGTCGCTGCACGTGTTTGCTGCTGATTGAACTGTAGCGATGAGCAACGGAGAGAAGTTGGCGTTAAATGGTTCTGCCTTTCAACTCAATTATATAAATATTCAATTGATTTCAAAGTCGGTATTCATTGTTTTCCACAAATGTATAGGAATAATAAAGCGTTTTATTCAAACTTATACCGAACAATTCATTTTTGAATTAAATTAATCACCTCTGGTTCACCACTTCAATTTAATACAATGGATTGATATACGCTCTTAAACATATTACGCGTGCGTAGTCAATCAAGCGTTCCATAACGCAAACAAGATAAGTTATATTATCCGTTGAAAGCTGTAAAAATATTGACAAATCGCACTTTCATTTCAACGAAGCGACACTAAAAAGGAAAGCCGCCTGCGATAACAGAAGGTGGAGCCCGAAGTCCATCCAATTCATCGTTTAAAACAACACGTCGCCCGGCCAGTCGCCTATTAACGGCTCTAAGCGTTGGAGCAAAGCCGGTCACGTATCCGCCGAGAGGAAAATGGCACTTTGGCCTCCTATCGTCCTCTCCTCACGGGAGAAAGGCGAAGAGCGACAAAAGGAAAGAAAAGAAGGAGAGGAATTCGACCGACTGGAGAATATCTACTTAACTCCGTCAGAGAAAAGGTGGAGGGGATGAAGTTACTATAGCACGTCGATCTATCTTTCTCTTCGGAGGCAACGAGAGAAGGGAGAGAAGAAGGAAGAAGAAGTTCTTACCGAATTATAACTCCGGGGTCCTGGGACGGCAGCCGCCGCGAGCGTCTAGAATCGTTTCGAGTTTCCGTGTCGATCTCGACGTCTTCCTCAATTTACGTTGCGGCGCGGCGAGGGATACGAGACCCGCTATACGCCTGTTATTCAAAGCTTCGAGTATAACGGCCGGATAAGTGGATGTGGGACTATAGTGGCCGCTTACACCCCTCCCACCATCGACTGACCTTTTAAAGTCTAGTGTGTGCGTGCAGTATGTGACTCGGAGCACACGTGTGTTATCTTTGTTTCGCCAGTGTGCGAGAAACAACAGCGACTTGATGCTGGGTGCGCGTCGAGTTGGAATATTTTTTTAAAATGATTGAAAACATCTCGCACGTTCTCTAGTCATTTTATCGTAAAATTTTTATTGTACTAATTACCGAGCGATTCTGTTATAGATTTGTAAATTGAAGATAATATTTACACTTTTATACTTTTCTATAAACAACTCCTTCGTGACAAATTGTTAGCACTGCATCAACTACAACGGCAGAGACGTGCGAACACGTATAAATCGACACCTCGTAAAACTCGCATCATCCAGTTCTCCCCCGCAAACGGAAAAAAAAAGCATAAAACACATTAGCAGCTGAGGTCGAAAAAAAAGAGCAGCGGTATGGGAAAAAAAGCGTCATCAATTCAAAGCTTTCTGTAAGCAAGAAAAAGCAGCAGCAGCAACACACAACACGCGGCGGACAGCCATCGCGAGGGACAAAAAGAGCAGTAGCAGAGCAGTAGCAACGAAGGACACTGGACGACGAAGCGACAATCGCCAATCGTACGAGATCTCTCTCTCTCTCTCTCTCTCTCTATCTCCTTGCTATTGCCGACTTCCTCCCCGGCGTATAGCGACTCCGGGGGGTTGTGTATGGCACGCTGAGCGAGGGCGTCAATCCGGATAAAGGGATCGATTAATCTCTCGCGAATTCCTGCGCGTTGCTTGACTCCCGCTTCTCTCTCTCTCTCTCTCTCTCTCTTACCCGAGAAGCTTCTTTCGGTCCATTGATCTCCCCCGTCGGGAGATTAATTGTTGTACCTGGACGAACCGCGCGGGGGCTGAGACTCTCTCTCTCTCTCTCTCTCTCTCTCACTTTCTCGCTCTACTAGAGGCTCTACTGGGCTGGTCTGTGGGGAATTGTTAAATTGTCAGAGAGAAGAGAGAGAGAGGGGGGGCATGTTAGAAACTGTATAGCGAGATGCCAGAAGCAGCGCAGAGAGAGAGAGAGAGAGAGGACTGCGGCAAGAAATTGCAGTTGTTCCGCGAATTTCGCCCGTGACATTGAGATGCTGGTTTCCACCCTGGGTATAGCCCCTCCCCATCTTTTTTTCGAGCGCTAGAGCCCCCTTGGCTGCACTTCATTTTGGAGGTCGGGCGCACTGGATCGTAGGATATTAATTGATAGAGTGGATGGATGTGCGAGTAGCTTGCTTTGGAGGATCGAGTGTATTATTTTGTACGATCAACGAGACAGTGCACTTGATTATTGCAAGATCAACTGAAATTATGCAGTATGTTTTTCTTTGATGTTTCGATGCGATGATGAAGTTAACTATTCTACTGATAAAATAATGATGCTGCTGCATATCACAAAATGTACACAGGTTTGAAAAAGTAATATTGCTCTTATTTTAAGTAGAAGAACTACGTGAATGGTCGGACGGGAAGCCTACAATGTCCATTGAAAATTTTACTTTTCTCTGAATAATTGTGATAATTTCTTTTTTAATTTTAAACAAAATCAGAGTTTCCGCTCGACAGTTTACCCGAAGAAATTCATAAATTTAAGTAAACTCGAATGCAATAATTTCACGTCGCAAATAGCTAACCTAGATTTCGCCCGATAAACACTTTACGATCGGCATGGATTCGTCTCCGCGAGTTTCCTCCCGTAGTTCCCATAAAACTGAATATCACCTACAAGAAGCTGCGACGGGTAATGCTTTAGCGCAAAAAGTGAAAAATTCATATACACTCGGGCCAGCTTGTTCATAGACAATGGGCGGCTGGGAGCTTCGAGAAGTTACGATCTCTACCTACCGTACGCTGCTGTGTGGCACCTCTGGGCACAGCCATAACACTTACTGCGCTTCAGTTCTCTCTCTCCCTCTCTTTTTCTCTCTCTCTATATCTCTCTCTCTCTCTCTCTCTCTACCTCTACCTCTCGTTCGATTCCGATATTTGAATTTTCCGCGATTTCTACGGGAAACTTTTCCCCGACACCGACGACGACGACGACGACGACGACGACGACTGATGCCGACGTATCGATAAGAGTAAAAACTAGCGGCCCCTCGTTTCAATGCCATTGGATACGAGAACGGGGCTTTTTACGATTTACAGTTTGCGAAACTCGCTTAGAAATTGCGAATGTTTACATTTTTGTTATATCGATACGAGATCTGATATTTCGACTTCTCCGTGTGTACCTTGACGAAACTTCTCATGCAAATACGTCCTGGATATGTAATTTTGTTTAGATGAAATTTTGCTTCTAAAAAATAATATTCAAAATGTTTGAGTTGTATTGTAGTTATTATTTCAGAGCAAAGTAGTATGTCAGCTTGGATGGAAACTATATAGGTGGAAAATCGATAGAATTTTTACGACGCTGTGACAAATGTGCGTGAGGCTTTCGTGACCAATTGCAATCACCTTAGCATTTACGTAAATCACACTCGCGTTTCCTAGTACATCGCAGATAAAGAGGCAATATGACTACAAATAATTGAATACCATAAAGCATTTGTGGAAATTCACCTGCACTTATCATTACAAAGTATATTTCTGGTGAAAAGCTCAGAACTTCATTAAAAAATTCATAAATCAAATTGCACGTTATGTACATATAAAAAAATGAATATGAAAATGTTGACTTTATTTGCGTTTTATACAATTTAATTTTCAAACTGCAAATAATCTCACACTAAATCCACGAATAAAACATTATAAAAATCCTAAAACTATCAGATCTCTCAGTTTCTCCACAAAACAGATTTCGTCGTCGAACGGGAAATAATAACCCAATGCCAGATTATTTATTATCACGGTTCGAAAAAGTCAAGCCCGTCCCCGAATGTCTACACAATGCATTCGCACACATGGAATTTCGCGCTGCAGAAATATTTGTACAACGCGCATACGCGGCGCAACATTAAACACACGCTCTCGTATACGCTCTCGGAAACGGAGTCGCGCGAATATATCCATAGTCACGTGCGGCTGCGTGCAGTAGCGTCGACCGGGGGCGGCGGCGATCCTTTGGGTTTCCGTGACCAATCACATTTGACGCGCCTTTTTGCGCGCGCGCGCGCGACCCACTCCACATGCATCCTCGCGTACTCGCTTACTTATCGCTCCCTCTCATCGTAATTACTTTGTTTCATTAACCGCTCGCGCGCACGCGCTCATACTTATACGTATACGTATATATCTCCATTAAATTCTTATATTCCTTGGTCGCGTAATATATGCTCTTTGTTTATACGTGTGTCGAGGCTCCGTTTGAGTTCGGGGGATGAAAAAATGGTTTGATCGATGGGTCGAGCTCGATGCTCAACGAATCGCGCCTTCTCTTGCCGGCGCTTTCATATTTAATGCGCGTTAATGAAAGTGTGCGGCAATTTGGGACGCCCGAACGCGCGTGCTCTAAGCTTTTAATACGTTATAATAGATATAGACTGTACCGTGAATATGCGTCGTTGGTGCAGGTTAAAATGCGATATCATTGGAGGGATTGATCGAGGCGCCGGGGCTCGCACTGCTGCTGCTGGGCTTATATTTTTACGGCTTGGCAAGTATTTGACGAATTATGAGTAGAATAACTACGCCGATTGGATGATGGTATCGATTTGCAGTTGTGCTGGAAACGATGGATATGTATATCGGATGTGTTTTGTGGACAATGCTTTATTGAAGTGTGGCTAGTGCGTGTCGATAATGTCCTTTCATGGCTTCCAATGCTGTATATATAGAAGATATGCTTTTGTAAATTGTCGCGGGATAGCGACACACCATATTTGGCTTTGAAATACAAACGATTTTTTAAACAAACAAATATGCATTTTAAACATACCACAGTGTCGAACTACCAGCTAGTAAAAAATAAAAACACCCTGTACTAACAACACTTGACATGTGTATAAAAGAAGCCCTCGTAAAGAAACAAAATTGCTACAGACACAATATAATCAAGTGTCGGAGAACTAGACTTCGTACACTTCTACACACGTAGAGCAGCACCAGTTCTCTCGCAGTCATCCATTCTCGCTCATCATTACACGGCGCGTCGCCTCCTTACACCTACACACACGCGCGCGCGCGCAACGCACGAACGATCTATTTTTAGCAATGAAAACCGCGTTGTCGCAGTCGTCGTCGTCGTCGGGCTACTGCATGTGACGTCATAGAGAGAGAGAGAGAGAGAGAGAGAGAGAGAGAGAGCACAACGTCGACAAACGGTCGGATAGCACTCACGCGCCCAGGCAGCCGCGAACTAGTTCCGCGCCTGCAGTACGACCCACATGGGCTTCTTCCGCTGAGAAGTTTGTGCTACACCTCCTCGCTCGTACCGCACTTCTACCCCGACGCCTCCTCCTTGATGATGCGAGCGAGCGACGCGCAGTTTGCCAATTAAGAAGTGCAAATTTTACGTTACCCGCCATCTACACACTCGGCTCTTACGACCCGGCCTTCGTTTTAACCATATATGTACGCGAGCGCTGGTTTTTCGAGGGCCGGGGAGATTTGTGCGCTTCTAAGATTTTGAGGAAGCGACGTGGAGCGAAGAGTTCGTGTCTGTATAAATTTTTGAGGTTGCTTGGATGCGATCGATCGATTTTGCACGTGAAACCCATCTTTGACATACTCCGATTCTTTATGTTGTACTTATATCGAAGGATTTTTTTGAAATCTGATCCTTTTTAGATGTAATTCAAATCTATAACAGATTTTAAGCAATCAGTCCATCCATTGGGAGCATTCTATAAGAATTTATCCACACTTACTATAACCTACTGAATTTTAAGAGGACTGTTAAAATGTGATCAACGACCAATTCAATTGCATTTATTAATCGAGACTCCAATCTTTTTGAGTCAATCAATTTTTTATAATGCTAATATTCTCTCGCAGCTCGCAAATTTTATTTCACTAGGGCGGACAATAAATTTCCATCACCTTTGTCATTTCAGTTTAAACTCGTTTATAATGTAATACCGTATCAGCCTCAGTGACCGTATTAATTTCGAGATATTTAAAGGTCGCGAGATTAAAAGTTATTGAATTGTTTCGAGTTGATGAGATTTTCTTTTTAATTTTGGCCCCGCATAACAAGATACCTATTTGTACTGCGCGAATATCATTTCCATGCCTTACATCGAATTATTTTTTATTTACATAATTAATTTCAGCTTCATTCAGGATTCATAAATATTTTTTTTAATCGATACACACGAATGAAATGGAAAAAATGGATTTTGTGATGAAATTTTTTATTAAAATAATACTTTTTAATTTATTTTAAGTACTGTATCACGTTTTATGTTATTGCAAATGTTTTTTTTTTCTTATAATTTTCCAGTTCATTGATGTATATACAAGTACTAAGAGTAAATGTGTTAAGAATTCGTAATTTTTCGATTTTTCAACAAAACTCTAGTCATCAATTTAGGGCTACCAAAAGTTGTATAATCAGCTTCAAACTTAAACTGGATTAGCGCTGCTATCGACAGAAAACCAAAAACATATTACCCAACAATTACAAAACAATTCTCAAGCAAAATCCCGAGCAAATTAACAAACCTCTTTTGTAATAATAACCAAAGCGTATTACGAAAATCTGAATAAATCTCTCCGACTGTGCACAATCGATCGGCTTTCGTCAAAGGACAAAAGAAACATTACAAGCGGTATATACGCAAGTTCATTAAAACACAACGTGCGGATCGAAACCCCGATAATTAAAAGCTGAATTCCGTTTTATGTCTCTTATATTCGCTCTTCCCCTCCCCCCCTCGGACGAAGTAAAAAAAAAAGAAAGAAAGGGGGGAGAGGAGGTACGCCGCCCGTAGCTGCCGACGTCGCGCGCATAAGCATAAACCGATAAAATCGTTTCAGCTCGCCTCCTCGTTTTTTTTTCCGGTCCCGTCTACAGTGCAGGCGTCGCACGGCTCACATGTACAGTATATATACAGCTTCGCAGGTGAGATGGTGCCCCTTTGAGGTTGAAATCTTCTTTATTCGCATGAGCTCTTTCGGGACTCGGAATGGAAACAGAGGCAATTCCAATATTTTCAATTCGAGGTCTCTTTCCCCCTTCTCCCATCCTACCTCTCTCTCGCTCTCTCTCTCTCTCTATCCTTTCTACATGCTGATATCAAAAGCGTCTCGGGCTCTTTCTCTCTCTCTCTCTCTCTCTCTCTCTCTCTTCCTCTCTGCGCAGTGCTTTTGAGCTTATCGGAGAGGACTACTGCTCTACCGGCGTCCCACTGCCGCTGCTTTGTATATTTCCATATGGGCCCGAGTAAATCCACGCGATTTGGATTCCCAAGAAAATCATATACACGAGATTCGCCTTCTTAAAAGCTTTTGGGAACAGTTAGGTTGTCCCGCTCTTTTTTTTTCTCGCTACATACGCGGAACAAAGTCCTTTTGGCCCCTTCCCGCCCCGCCCCCCATACCTCCTGCCTCCTTTACCTTCTTCGGGGCTCAGGAACCTTTTTCCGTTATGTTTGCGCCGGAAGCATTTAAATAAGTAACAACGTTTGTAAAACTAGCAGGAAAAATGTGGACGGCCCGCGAGTGAATCGGAATATGTATTGTTAGTTTGTTCGACAATGTAGTAAGCTGAAAATTCAAAGGGCCTGCTTATATTAAAATCTGTGTATAGTGACTGAAAAAATATGTTTGTCAGAGAAATGCATTAAAAAAGGCTGACTTGATTGTACCCTATATAGTTTATACATGAAAGTAGGAACAGACGAGTACACCAAGGCACTGATTTAAATATTTCAACTATATCATTATTTTTAATCTCAGATGTCTGTACATAAATATAAATATATGAAATACTCATATCTTTATAATTTAATAATAAGACTGCTTTATTATAATTTTTACGGTTCTTGTGTTTTAGTAGAGTGAAATAACAATGGTATATCTCGAAACAGGAAAGTAAAACTTCTGCGAGTTTTAAAAGTATTTTGCAAGATCATATTTTAAGTATTAAAACCGTTCAATCAATCTTTACGAGCAGTAGGATACATCATTGGGTACGAAATTTAACATCTATATGTTGTTCAAACGAAATGTATCCCATCGTGAAAATATTTTCTTCCTTTTTGAAAAAAATATTATTGCTTTCCGTTCATTTTCTAGAGTATAACTTTGCCCGTACAGCTTTAGATCAATATGTGTCTTCGAAACATCAGAAATCTTCCCTCTTTATATTTACTTACGTCTTTTTCGTCAACGTTTGTAGCGGAAGTTATTCGAGATTATTTCGAGTGAAAACAACCCACCATTACATTTCCGTCGATTTTCAAATATTCTTGTGGCCCGCGCACAAGACATGTTGATGAATTACAAATAAAGAAGAAATGTATTTTTTTACGTCCAGCGGCAAACCACGAGCATCTTCTTAGATTACGAAATTTCTTTGCAAAGTAGCAAGTCGAAAATTCAGTTTTTAATTACAATCTTGAGGTTTTATATACCGCTAGCCTTGAAAAAGCAAGATTAACTAATTAACTTTATTCAAAGGCACGAGAATCAACTCAAAAAGCATGACTTACCCTTTACTACCCTTTCTTTTTTTATTTTTAATCATGCAATTAAGATATACCCCATTTGCATACATCAAAGTGAAATTTTTCGCTTCTTCCCGCAAAGCCGCAAAGCCAGGCCATATACCGCCCGAAAAAAGTCCGTGATTCCGTGAAATCCTTAACTCGTACAGAGAGCTCAGAAAAAAGTGTACGTGTCTGTATGTGTGTGTGTGTGTGTGAGAGAGAGAGAGAGAGGGAGAGGGAGAATGAGTGAGATGGCAAAGCCAAAAGCAAGAGAAAGAAACAAATCAAGTGGAAATAACACACGAGAGATTGAAAAGTGCCCCCTTCTTTCTGTTGCAGAGTTCGCGTCGAGTACTACGTGAACGAGAACACATTCAAGGAACGACTTCAGCTCTACTTCATCAAGAACCAACGCTCGAGTAAGTTAATTACCTTCAAGCGCTCCGCGCCCGTCTTCTTCCTTCTTCCTTCTTTCCCTTTCCTTCCCACGACGATTCGTGGACTAGCTCGCAACTTTTCTCGGCACCTCTCGCGAAAATTCAGCTGGTATAGAAGAAGAAGGATAAAAAGGAAGGAGGAATAAGGAAGGACTGGTGATGCACGGGAGCTACACGACTGCGCAGCTCGGGAACTTTCGAAAATTCGTGACAAATCTCATTTTGCCGCGATGCGAGCGTAACTCGGCGAAATAATTAAAACTTGCAAATCAGTGGGCATTTTAGCGCTCCGCGGAGAGCTCATCCCGGGATATCGCCTCGTGAGTAGGAGTCGAGTCGCTTCTTCTGTCTGGCTGTGACGCGCGCGACAAAAGGGACGCGGATAGACAGAGAGAGAGAGAGAGAGAGAGAGAGAGAGAAAGAGAAAAGACGAGCGACTACGGAGATTCCTTTGAAAGTGCAGTCGCCCCCGCCGCTGCTGCTGCTGCTGCTGCTTCGGATTGTTACGGCCGGGATCGTCGCACAATTAAGGAAGAGTTCAATGTTTTACAGTCGCGGGTACTAAATGCTCAGGTGCACTCGTTTAATAATATAAGTTTCCGGCCGGCGACTTTGGCTCTGAATGGATTATATATGTATAATATGCATTCCTGTTTATCGTCGCCAAGTTTCAGAACGCGAAACTTTAGATATTTTTTAAGATGTACTTTTAAAAGGAGCAGCTTCACTGCACTCTATGATGTTTTGAATTTTTGTCCATTACTCGCGTGATCTTTTGTAATTAAAATTACATTTTCATTTTTGAATTTTTTCCCCAATATTATGAAAACAAAATCAGATGAACAGTGTGTAGTTTATAAATAGACTTAATTTTTGTTTCTTTCCACAAGACATAAATACGGATTAAATAGAAATAAAATTGATTTAATTATTATGTTTAAATTAAATGTTAGGTAAATGCCGAAAGTACATGATTACTATCATTTTCCAAGTACCGTATTAAAATCCAAATAAGAATCAAAGAAAAAACTGAAAAACCTCTCTCGAACGTCAATAACTTTTCTGCGATTCGCCCTTTCCAACGCTTAAATCCCATCCTCGACCCCAGCTGCTCCACACGTAGCATACACCAGCATAAAGCGTCCGTCCGAAAGAGCTCGCGAAAAAACAAGGAAAAAATATCAATCCTAACGAGCGCGATCGCCTCCGAAATCCCGAGCATAATCTCCCAATGACGTCGTCCATCCGTACACACACACACATCGACGCGATCCGCTTCAACTCGTTCGGACTCGAAGCTTTTGCAGCATCGACTGCAGCTGCTTCTTTATATATATATATTATACGGAGGGGCCAAAGGCGCATATAATCTTCCTCATAAAACAACACCGCAGCCGATAAATGCCCTGGAGACTGTCTAGCCTTAGCCAAGAGCTCTATAGATATATATACCGAAGACCGAGCGATACAATGCGCCGGAACGCGCGATGGTAAAAAGACACGCGGAGGATAGGTAAGGGGGAAGGTTATCAAGTTTTTCGGCTCCCTAAACCCATTGTGTCTGCTTTTACTGCGTGGCGCGCGCGGGAGTAAAAAAAACAGAGAGGAGAGGAGCGAGCGGGAACAAGGGGAGGTGACGATGGCGCGACGACGGCGATAAGACACTAAAATCGAGATCGATCATAGACACGAGGAGAGCGAAGGTTCGTTGATCTTGCCGCGAGTCGGATTATTGTAGATGTGCGACGCGAGGTACTCGAGGATAAATCGTATTGTACACTACGATATACTGAATATTTTTCTGCTTTCCTATATTGCAAGGTATAAAATAATGTTAATTATAATTTTTAATAATTTCTCATAATTATATTAAGCAAGTGGACGACGTGCAGTATTTTAATCAGGTTTCTTCACATGTTTAAAAAGTATTAAGCAGTTCCATATTCATTCCGTGAAATAAATTTTTCTAAAGGGAAAGTGTACAGTAACGAATAATGGTATTATTTGCGCAGTATCACAGAATGTTAATTGTAAGAGACAGTATTAAAAATGCTGCCTTTTAATTTCGCGACAAGAAGCCAGCACTGACTGTTTGTTATATAGCAAATTATGTCCGCAACATTTCTCCGTTAAACCAGTGGAGAAGACTACACGGAACTCCTCGCCCTGGAATTGTCGGGTAAAAATATTTGTAGCGAGATATAGAGAGAGAGAGAGAGAGACACAACTTTTCCGACGAAAATAGACGAAGGGTTTCATCTTACTTGCCATGGATTCATCCGCCACCACATTTTCTCTCTTATATATCTCGTGCTTTACGTCGCGCTCGTGCGCGTATTTTTTTCCTCGCGCTACGAGAGAGAGAGAGAGCGTCTCGTGACGGAACGGATTTAACGAAAGCCTCGGCCGCACTTATATATATAAGTATAAAGAAAGAACGACGACGACAAATCATAATTAGAGGAGTTGGCCCATTGCCCGGGGGTATTACTGAGCCTTTCGCGA
This sequence comes from Megastigmus dorsalis, assembly GCA_900490025.1. NCBI lineage: Eukaryota > Metazoa > Arthropoda > Insecta > Hymenoptera > Megastigmidae > Megastigmus > Megastigmus dorsalis. Next base: position 71,613 of record UELU01144975.1, read on the forward strand.
ATCGTGAAATGAAGTGCAAATGGTTAATTGTGTTGTTTTCTCCGGATTAAAATTAAATTGTTTCTCGCCTTGTGTATCGCGGTAAAAGTTGTACATTATACGCGGAGTTGAATGCCACGCTTATCGCTTTAATACGGAAATGCTAATCTATCTTAATCTGGACAGCTTTAGGTGATTCTTCATCAAATTTCCTTGTCTCTGGAGAACAGACTGTGCGCTCTGTCTTCATGCGTCTTTTTGTCTAGACTTTGTGCTGCATCAAACGTGCAGCTTATACGAGCGAAATTGGGTTAAATTGTGTTGAATGCGAAATGCATTTTACGACATGATAAAAATAAATAATTTCCACGTACCTGTGATCGTACATGCAACCGTATTATATTTAATTTAATAATAAAAAAATTATATCGATATTTTCAGCACGATGTACTTTAAGTATAATTACAATATTCGAAAGAGAGACTAACTCGTTATATCAAGTATATTTTAAAAGAAAATATAATATGTTATTTGAGTAAAAATGCATGGTGTGCATCAGTCACCTTGCCGAAGCGGCTAATATTATAACCGATAGAGCGCTGGCACGTAAAATACGAGGCCGTCACAAGATTAAGGTGTCAAATAGCTCCAATAATGGAATGAGTATATTTCTGCGTATATTAAATATTTAGCGAGAAATGCGTCGAGAAAGTTGAGATTGCAAACAAATCCTTACGTTAATTAAACAATTTAATTAAACCAGTATAGTCTTCCGCTTTCAACTATTTATAAAAGAAGAAAAATTTAATATTCGAACAGACTTTAATTAACTTGAAATGTGAACGCAAATAGACAAACTATATTCGCACACAAAGGGTTATTATTATACCGCTTCGCGTATATTTTATTATTCCCTAAAAGTCATAAACTCGCGCGTCACTGTCAAACCGAACGCGGCGCGTCACAAAGAAAACTTCACCAAATCTCAACGCTCGGGAGACACCCAACTACTATGCAACATTGTAACCTAGTACATCGCGCGTTTCGCCTCGGTCCATTGAAATGCACTGCGCGTGACAAACAGCGCAGCAAGACTCAAAATCCACAGTCGCGGCGTCCTTCCCGCAAGAAACGGTATCGCGCATATATACGCCCGCTCGACGCCTAAGCGCCAACGCTCGCGGAGACCTGTGCACGAAAGCACGAATCTTCTTACAAAAGCTTGCGGGAGGTCGGGGGACGGATCAAATGGCCGGAGCAATGCATCTCGACGAAATTCGCTCTCTCTCTCTCTCTCTCTCTCGATACGTATACGCAGGCGAGTTGCGCGTAAGCGGCCTTAGAGAGTCCGGGCGAACCTCGACAAAGTGAAATTCGAGAGAGGCCACATGCTTGAACACACGGGACCCCAGCTTCTCTGCGAAACGTCGATTTACGGGGATGGGAGAGGAAGTGGAGCGAGGCCTCGACGGCGGAGGCTTTGTGTAACGCCGCGTGTAGGCCCCTAACCGCACCGTCGTCGTCGTCGTCGTCGTCGCGTCCGACCGACGCCACAGCCCGGTAAACATTTGCAAGCTCGACACTTTTGTCTATGTGTGTGTGTGTGTGCGAGAGAGAGAGACGTAGCAGGAGAGTGCGAGCGATTGGAGGTACTCGTGGGCGTTAGGATGTATTTTGGGCGGTCGGCCTGTCCTGGACAACTTATGGCTTCTGTAAGCTATTATCATTTTAGGTTGTTAGCGAAAAATTCATGTTTATATTCACTAATCAAACGAATATTCTAAGCGCCTAATATTAACTTTTACGTGTATATTATATATTTAAAAAGATGTATTTCTAAAATATGTATTGCTAAATGCTTGTTTTTCAATTTTACGTGTTTCAGGTCTTAGGATACGACTGGCCAATCTCTTTTTTAAACTGCTAACATGTTTTCTGTACATATTTCGTGTGATCACAGACAACGATCCCACGTTTGCAGCTTGGTAAGATTCCTGAAATTCTACACTTCTTAATCGTATACTCGCGTTCCTAATATCAATACAATTCGAGTATCAAAATCCATGAATCAGCAAGTAACTCAGGATTTGATCAACGCGAGACACGTGTATATGCACCGATCGAGCCTTCGACTTCCTTGGCTCCGTATATAAAAATGTATTATCGATTTATCCCGCTGCGAGAGAGCAAACAACTTTGGCCGTATATATATATATATATATGTACACAAACGGTATACCGCTTGAATTTTCCACCGACGAACTCTTCGCGTTGCCGCCGCGACCCTATCAAAAGCGAGAAAAGCGATGCTGCTGTTGCTGTTACTGCTGCTACTGCTCCGCGAGATAGCGCGTAGTCCGTTATACTATGACACGGGCGAGAAACGAACCCGAGTGCAGTTCTGTGGTGGGATATATACAGAGAGGCGGATATATATCTATCTCTCGAGGCGAATTTCGCGCAGTAGTTTGAGGCGCGAAACGCTCAGACAGCTCCCGGATAGACATGTGCCCCCCTTATGGCTTTCGCTATACACTTTGACACGGATACTTTATATTTATTATTTATTTTGCATGCAGACACGCGCGTGTATGTACGTATAGTATTCGAGTAAAGAGAGAATAAATTCCGCGAGCTTATCGGCGACAGAGGAAATCTGCGCTTATGGAGCCTTAAACTGGTTTTACGTTGAGTATTTTTTTTTTTTTCACGAGGCTTATCGATAAATTTCTGCAAAATAAGTTGCGATCTCTATTGTTTGTATAATTTTATATTCTCGCGCAGTGCAATCGCTTCTTATCGCTTAAAGTTTCAGTTTGGCAATATTCAAAACTACAGGGAAACTGAAACTTCCTTAGAAAAAGAAAAGCATGCATTTCCGGTAATCTGAAGAAGTCATTATAAACAAAAACTCGAGTATAATCGTCGTATCGAAAGTAGAAACTAAGGATCTCGCGGGCTCAGCTTTCGCTGAAACACAAGCGGAAGAACAAAGATGCGCGCAATCTCGCAGCTATATGACGTCGCGGCAGCAGCAGCAGCTCGGCAGAAAACCGCGTTTGATACCCCCGCGAGTCAAGACGCATATAGCTACGATTGCTCGTCGTCTGCTGTATTTTCGCAGTTACGGCTGCACGCCCGGGAACAAGACCGAGTTCCTGCTTTCGAAGAAGCTCACGGAGGAGGAGTTCCAGGACCGTCCGACCATCAACTGGGATGCTATACTCTGGGTAAGGAGACCCCTGGAATTGTGGATTATCCAGGTGATATTAGCGATGGTATCGCTGACCGAGGCTCTGCTGCTCGCCTATCTCGGATACAAGGTACGTTTACTAATACTGGAATTCTCGGCATCTTCTCACCAGCTAAACCCTACGTAGATGTTTCCGTATTATTATACATCCACTTGTATATATGTATATATATAGATGTAGCGAGTTTACTTGCGAGTGTCGTCAATGCTTTTCTTTCTCTCTATCGTGTCTTTCGGATTTTTGAGGGTGCAGGAGCACTTCTTCGTCAGCGTCAACATTGAAACTGTTAAAGTCGTTGAACGCGGAATTCAAGACACTGCAAGTTCCATTTTTTTTCTTATTTAAGTAAGGGATAAGCCGATGCACTCTTGCTTAATTTTCTTGGGTGGATCGATAGTAAAAGTACTTTTTACGATCGTGTCATTTGACACTAAAATGTACAAGCAAATATATAGAGTAATTATAGCGATGGTAAATGGATTGCCTAACTCCCAATATTATCCGCATTATCATAGTAAATTATTCACGGATGCATCGATGCAATTTCCAATCAATTCGAAAAAATCATTCGGCTGTACAAAAGCGGAGTAGCAATATGCACGGTTGGTTAGATCGATTGCCATATGCGCGCGGTGTGAGCTTTCGCAAATTACGCAGAAGCGGCTGTACCAAGCTCCCGGGCACACATCGATTCCACTAAACAAACACGGCGCGTCTCCCACTTTCCTCCCGCTCTTTATTTACACATAAAAACGTTATTAAACAAAAATATTCGGCTCGGGATCTCTTTCGGGCCCCAACTCATCCGTGAAACTATTCAATTACAAAAATAATTAAAAGCATACAATAGCCACTGCGTACAGCGGGTAAATAACGAACAAAAAAAAGAAGTAGAAGAATTCATCGGCCACTCGCAAAAATCACATCGCAACCGCAATTCCCGCGGCCCTGTGCGCATCCATATAGCGTCGTGAAAATTTTCCTCGGCATCTCCGCCCGACGACAATTCTCGATAAACCGGCCCCTATCACCCCCGACCTTTATTTTTCCAAACCAGCCCCGCGTCGCATGTCCTCGCGACGGCGGAAAATTTTCATTTCCGACGATTCGGCGGGGGCTGCTTCGCAGAATCCTGAAATCGTCCACTTTGCAGGATGCTGAAACTGCGCGCAATACACCGAGAGAAGGCTCTTGGCAAAAGAGGCGCGCAGTCGTAGCGCGGCCATTATTGGGCGGTGTTGCGGGCGAATTACACGTGCTAGGTAAATGCCCCGCTTTTCCTTCCATTCGCTCTTGGGCCGCGCAGTTTTATCCTCCTGGTTGCCCCGTTCTTGCGCTCGTTGCCATGTTGCGAGGTGCCGATCTTCTGCACCAGACCCCTCTCAACATCGTCACGGCTGATAGCAACAGACGGCGACGGTTTCACCTTTTTCACAAGGAGCCTTTTACGCGCACGGGGCGTTTTGTAACCTGCGTAGTGGAGATGTCTTAAAAGGGAGGTGGAGCTTTATAGCGCGCACTAGCGATCTTTTGAGAAATTCTTAGACCGCGAGTGCACTGAGATTTTACGGCGGGCTGTGTGTGCTAGGCGGCTTTTGCCACGTCGCGTTCTGTAAGGTCGTTGGATCGGTAGACTATGTGCTTTGTATTGATGTATAAGAATCACGATAGCTTTTTTTCTCTCTCCTTTTTGAATGCTCGTACATTGGGAATGTTGTAGTGAAAAAAATGAAAATTAACACGGGGCGGAATAACGATCGCGTATGAAACGATTTTGTATTATTTTTAAATTCACGTGTCAATTTTAATACGAGTTTTTACAAAACATGTTTCAGTAAATATTTATTTTCAACAAAATAGTCATTCGAATGAATCGTTAAATGGTAAAATAAAAATGCGTTCATATATTGTAATTATTTTTCGGTCTGATAAATTGATAATCTACTAAATATATAAATTCAATAAATTTTTCATATTATTTAACGTTATAGTTAATATTTATGCAACATTTAATAAAATTATACAAATTTTTGTAACGAATTTACCCGCTAGCCTGTCCAGTAGCACAATTTACCAACGATGTAACTCTGATACGAAACTCGTTGTAAAATCCATACCGCAACAACAAGCCAGTCCATAAGTTAAGTACAACTTCGCACTCAGCTCTTTTTTTCTTCCTCTGTCCATCTCGCCCCCGTTAAACTCAGGGCCGAGAAAAGCCATCCAGATAAAACTATATATACCAGCCCCACGCGCACAATTCGCACAATGCGAATTTCAGCTCCCATCTCTCGCGCGTATCGTAAATAACGCTTTAAGAGCTTCTCCGCTACCCAGTCTCTTCTCCTCTATATATATATATATATATAGACGCGTCATTTGTATTCGCGAGTCTCTCATTCCGAGGCGAACTTGCACCGAAAGGCGAACACTTTCCTCGTAGCCATGTAACGGCTGTTCGTCATTTCATAAAGTTGAGGTGGAAAAGGTAAAACTGCCGAGTGGCCGCAGCGCATCTTCCTCTTCTGCTGCTGCTGCTGCTGCTGCTGCTGCTTCTCCTTGTATATACCTTTTTGCCCTAACCTCTTTTCTCGCAAGCGACGACAACTCCCGGGAATTTTTATTGCGAGTCAACTTTTCATTCCCAAGGGAATAATTAAAGCTGCGACTTTTCCACCGGTGGCCCTTCTTTTAACTTTTCAGCCTTTTTTTTACTCTGACTCGCGCACACTTACTGGAAACTCTCACTCCAGAGTCACAAAACTAACGCATTCAAAAAGTATAAATTGATTCGTCGCCTGTGTCCGGAGTAGCTGAAGGTCTAGCCCTCTCTCTCTCTCTCTCTCTCTCTCTCTCTCTCTCTCTCTCTCTCTCTACCTTTCTCTCTTTTTTCCTTCTGCTTCTTTCAATTGGGCCGAGCTGACTTTTATATGTATATAAAGGCTAACGATTGACTCTCTAAATGAGTTTCTCGGACGGATTAAAGGTAGATGCGAAGTATGATTCATTCAGGAAATAAATTTTCTCGGATGTTCAGCTTTCATTAATACTCGGATTTCTCTTTTTAAAACTTGAAATTCAACACGCTGTCTCAATGAAATTTAGCAAATATTTAAATAATAATTATTTAAACGTGATACTGCTTTTTATAGCGCAAGCGAAAAAATCATATTTTTCCAAGAAGCAAAGATTAAAGAAAAAAATTCTGCTGTTGGAAATAATAAGTAGTACCTTTTCATTTTCTCTTTTTCACCTTTCCCAAATTACATTATCATATCCCAATCCAAAACGCCCCAAGAAACCGCGGGGGATAATCCCCTTCACCCACCCCTTCACCCACGTCGAAATTTCTGCAGATTTCTACCTCGGCCATTCGTCAACATAGGCATCGCGAGCTCGCATCAATTGCCTCCTAAATAACCCCCTCAGCAGGAATGCTTTGGGCTATAGAAGCCGTAGATGGGCGTGCGAGAGTCTTTTGGAGGCCGAGCGCGTGCTGCGGATCGCGAGCGCGTGCTCGACCTCCGGAAGGCTCGATTAGTGAATGGCGTGCGCTCATTCCCACCGTCTTGCCACCTGCGGTTTTGGAACTCATCGTCGGCGTCTTACGAGCTATACTACAAATCCTCTTGCCTCTACATTATGGAATTATGAATTTGATTGATCGAACATTTTACGGCCGATGAAGGCTAATGTTGCTAATGAGATTCGGAGGTGCGCTTTTGTGGGTGATGATGGGATTAGTTGTTTTGTTTTCAGGTATTTATAGTTAATTGTTTATGAATGTGTGAAGGTGTAGTTTATTTGTATAAAATTGACAATGACTTTTATTTCAGTTCCGAATCAATTACCTCAAAAATCATCGAAATGGACTTATATCTTTCGTGCTTAGCACAATAGACGATTTTAATTGAAAGATAAATTGGAAAATATATTTTATAGTAAAGTTTGTTAAGAGGATGTCGGAGCATCCCCCCTCTTCAATAGTTCGTAATTCCAAGTTTTTGGAAAAACGACAAGTCCAATAAATCTGATCTTTCACAGAATAATTAATTATGTTTAGCACTAGAGCACCTAACTCCTAATATTTCTTAAAATTATAAATAAAAAAAGGTGCACGCAGAAATGGGCTTTATCCATAATTTTAAGGTTAACTTTCATTGCATAAACATCTCTTACGAGTTCCAAGTTTTTGTAAA